>LXGT01000073.1:0-104075 GCA_001640655.1 Endoconidiophora laricicola | reverse complement strand
ATATAACATCAATCAATCAATCAGGCGCTGCTTCACGAAGTATGCAAAGGTCACTACTGACCTCCTGCTCCCAGGGTTCTGCTCACTGGGACAGGAGAGGCACCTTGATAACATTCCTCAAAACACAGACTGCCTAATGCAGACGCTGATCCACGCAGTGGCAGTATAAATAATAAAATAATCAATCAATCGATTCTGTTTAGTTTTCGTGAACAAATTTTGGATTGAAAGAGTTAGGCATTTTCTTCAGTACAAGTACATATTCTCACCAGATGCACTGTTGCAGCACCAAATTTTGAACAGCGTTTCAGAGCCTAAAACACATACGCTGATTAGCAGCCGCTCAAAAGTTGACTGACTCTAGAATGCGTTTGGAATTTATAAATGTCCAAATTCCAAACTCCAAACTCTAAAACGTGCATAGTAATAGCAAGATACAGTGGCATTCATCGTCGGTGTGTGTTCCAAAACGTGAATCGGATAATAACTTGAACATGGCTGCTCGAAAAAGCATATGATTGGCAGTACCTTTTGTCGCCCCACATTGTCCAGACACATACAAGGCATTTGTTGGATCCCCTCTTTGCCTTGACATCATCAATCGCTCATGAATTATCACATTTCATAATTGCGGGCCGTTCGTTACAAAAGCTAGTGTTGTGACCCAATTCTGTGACATATGCTCACTTTCTCATTCATCCGTTCATCAAATTTTCTAATACTCAATATCTCGTTCAGCTTTCACTCTAATACCTTTCTAAACTCTCTTTTCCATACTTTGCATATGTACCTGCGCCCATCCTCACTTCACTGAAAGACGTTCATGTGACATTAGCTACTCATATAATCCTATCCGATCCTACAACTCTTCATCATGTCTTACAGATCAGTTCCTCTCTTTGGCGGCGCCATAGTCGCTGATCTGCCCACAGAGTACATTGACATCAGGTATATACAAATAGTGTCCTTTTAGCACAATACAATGCTAACACTTGTATTTCAAAGCTCTATGCGTACGGTTCCAGATCACCAAGAGGTGTACATCGATCGTGATGGTTTTTCCAGCATCGTAATCGAGGTCAACCAGCGTGTCGGTGGTCCTGGAAGCAGTCCACATATTGATGGAGAAGCACTAACACATCATCTTTTTGATGTCGTCGGGGAAGAATCCAAAGAAAACTTGCAGGTCTGGAGCACAAGTGAAACCCACTTCAGTGAAATCGACTCGTAAGTTCCATCACAAATGCCGTGATTGAGCTCAAGCGTACCTCTCATATGCCAGTTGTCCCTAACTAGGTTTCAAATAGCAAATATCCGACTTATACGCTCATGGCCACAGATACCCCCAAACAAGGAACTGCGAAGACTCCTGATTTCACTGCAATCATCATGACTTTGGTGAGACTCGAGGATTATGCGACCGATATCCTCATTACTATCAATGTGCCGCATATCAAGGGCGAGTATGACGAAGATGAAGTTGATCTGGAAATGGGAAAGCAAGGCTCGCAAATTGGCCAGGCCATCGAGTTCGCTTCAAAAATCTGGCAGACATTTCACATTAAGGACTTTGGCCTTTTTGTTGTTAGTTAATATATATTTTCCACGAAGATACAAACTTGTAGTAATGAACAAATGAGTTATCAATACTACTATACCAAGTACCATTTACTACGTACATATATAGATGCACACACAAATTAACGCTACCACCATAATACAGATGTATATATATACTAGACATGACTGTTCTCTATGTACGTAATTCTTTATCAACCGCGAACGCCTCAGCGCAAATTCACACAAGCTACCTTCCATGATATGCAATAGCTTTCCTTTACGCAACCAACATTTAACATTTAGTCTGAGGAGAGTAGGCCACATATATGTTGATTAATGCTAATATTTACTGCTACTTCTCGATAGTGAGCCCACCTAGTTGGGCAGCCAGTAGATCTTCGTGGTCTTCATCTTCTTCCTCGTTCTCTTGCTCCTCCTCCTGGTCTGCACCCTGCACTTGTTGTACCTCGTCAGAAGAATCAAGGCTGACGATAGCAGGGGCACTATTAGACACCTGAATCTTAGGAACTGCCTGCTTGTTTTGCTTGGTCCACTGGTCACCAACCATCTTCATGATATCCTTTTGCTTCAGACTTGGGTCCTGCTCCTTCAACTCCTTCATTCGAGCCTTCATAAACACCTGGTATTCGGATGGTTTGGTTGTTGCAGCACGCGGGGTAGGCCGTGTTTGCACAAGAACTGATTTGCATTTTCCACAGCGCTGACGCTCTGGATTGATGCTTTTAGAATGGCGTTGGTATTCTAGCCCACACTCCGAGCACTCCCATGCATATTTGAAGTCAATATCATAGGTGTGCTTGGTAGTCACTTCGATGCCTCTATGTCCAAATATCTCGGTAACCTTACTAGCCCATACTTTAAACTCACGGCCATGGGGGTTGTTGGTCATGTTATTGATCATGAAGTTGGCCAGATGGCAGAATTCATGAGCAATGACATTGAGTAAGCGATCTTCACAGTCAATGACTTTCTCGGCTAGATCGATAGAAGCAAAGTGATTATGTTCCACAGCATGAGGTTCTCCTTCCTTCTTAGTCTTGATAGTCTTACGAGACCAATTAGCTCGTCCAGCGGTGGTGTTTAATTTGTTACTCCAAACAATTTGGACACCGCCAGTAGACCTGGTCATAGCTGCCAACTTTCCATCTGTAATCCTCATATCAAGTTGCCGGAGGAAGTCAGCTGCCAGGTCGTGTTTCTGGGCTTCAAACAATTTCTTTGTTTCCTTGGCAGTAATTGTTCTAGATACTGGCTTCTTGAGGGATGTATTTGATTGCTTCTTCTCCGTTCTTCTAGGAGAGATGTCAAGGGCCTTGATATTGTGTGTATCGTTCCATTCGTCAATGAAGTCTTTGTCCCAGAACCGAGCATCTGAAGCGCCATGCGGTGATTTAGAAAGCTTCACCATCTTAGGACGAGTAGTAGATTGCGTTTGGCTCTTGGTTTTTTTATCAGTGGATGTTTGTAGAATTGACGATCTGTCATCTGTGGGGCCGAGGCCGCTAAAGTCGGATGATCTATTTATCACGATAGTTAGTATGCAGCGTAAATCTAGGTAGTCTGATGGCAAGTACTACTTACAGCTCTTTTGGGAATATAGAACACTCATTTAATGATGTAAAGTCCATAGCTGACGACAAATTATCCATGATAGTATCGTCATTTCTGTCAAAATTAGCCTGTCTCTTTGGCTCCCTCCAGTTCATACGCAAAGTTACGTCAGCTTCCATGTTTTCGCGAAGCTTTAGCGACTTTGGTACTAGCACTGGGACGATGTCTTCAAGCCCAGATCCCCCACTGCCGATGTCAGAACCGTTGTCGTTATCATTATCCCTATCATTGGATATGCTGCTGTTCATGAGTTGTGATAGAGAGGAAGGTTGACGATTCAGTCTGCGAGTTCTAAGTTTTCGAGGTGAAGAACTTTCGGCAACGCGCGAGGCCAACGCCTTTTTGTCTAAGTCAATCCAGCCAAGGCCGGTGCTGTCAACATCTGCTTTATGAAACAGAGGGTTTTCGAGGGTGTTGCTTCCAGCCAGGCGTCGAAACTTGACAGCACTTCCAGGAGCTTTCTTTGGCGACATGAGCGGCTTCGTCGGACTTTGAAACTTGTTCATTGTCGGAGCGAGGTTCAGGATGCCTTGGGAATCATCATCTCTAGAACGGTCCCGTGGGTCCTGCCTATCTGATGAGTCTGGTCTAGAAGAACCACGGCTTCTGGTAGACGCGGATGGCATATCCATTTTTTTTGGCTATATCGTGAGCATGCCTTTGAGGAGACTGTCGAGGGGTAATGTAAACAGGGTTGAACGAAAAGGAAAAACAAGCCCTTCTCCTGTTTCGACCGCTAGTTGTTGATGAGCTTGATAAGGCTAAAGTAATATGGGTAAGATCTAGAAATCAATAGTAGCAATTGAAGTAGAGTCGACTACGGGATCTTTTAGATGAAATTGATTATCTAGTAACAGTGTTGTATCGATCCAAAGTCTGATCGGGCACATATGATGCACAACAAAGCGACGTGGCAGCCTGATAACGATGTCGCGGAAAAAGCGGTGTTCACAACGCAATATTCAACTGGCAACAAACGGAGCTCCAACTGCGTTGGCAGAGCAACGTTTGTTGTGCGGCTACGTAACTATCAGGCACGTTTATGTTGCTATTGTACCCTGACGCTTATAAACCCTTATTTGGATAGAACTTCGTCTTTGTTAGTAATATTGTATTAAACCCTACCGTTATAATAATACCTGAATTATCCAGTAATCAGGAAAGAATCCACTCACCAAAGTTTACTTGTTCTTTATTTAGGAGTCCCTTGGGCAGCTTCAAAGTCATAATTATTGTCTTGGTGTGTCGTTTAAGCATACTTCTTTGAGGGCTGTATGACTACTAGATAAGCTATTATTTTATTTATAATTATTAAAATTTTTTTTTAAATGATATGTAACCTATAAACCTGACGCCTTTTGATACTCAACTTTGAAACTCACGTTGGTGCTCTAACCTTTCAATATATCAAACGATTATGAACAAATGACTGGCTTCGAAATTGCCGAAGCCCGAGCTGAGGTGGGTTCACTCAGCTTCTGCTAGATAGTGTATTTTTTTTATCTGCATTCCACTAGCGAAATCGCCACTCGGCTTTTCCACCACTAGGACGTAGTACTTGACAATGGTCAAACTAGAAAACCTTGATAGTTGCGCAGCAGTGCAAGGAACAGTACTAGTTTAGCGAAGGAAGAACTAACCACATCTGTGGAATCTAGCTAGAAATGGAGAGGCCTCTAGCTAACAAAAAAGTTACGAAGAATGAGAATACTCACCAAAAAAGTTAAATAGTAGGCAGAAAGAGCACCGTTAGTCCGTGGTCAGGACCAAACAGCCGCGTCCTTAACATTTACCACTCGGCCATTCTCATCCTTCTTTGATTTTTTTTTCTAATCCTTCGTCCGTCAATCAAGCCACATTCTGCTATTTCATGCGGCGAACATGATCTCGTATAGAAGGCGGATTTTACGCACAATATTTACTGTGTACATTTTCAATGGCATACCATGTCATTGTGATTGTACTAAAGTAGCTCATGAATATAAAGCTGAAGGTAGAACATCATACTACAACGCGCTTTATTGCTTTATCATTACTTGGCGTGGTTTTTATTTCTATTGAACCCTTTCTTTAATTTACTAATTTTACTACTTAATTAAATGTTAACTATGACGATACTTTCTATAGATAGTACAACAGATACAGCAAAAGGTACAATTTTTGTAGTTGGTTGATATATGAAAAGGGCTATACTGTAGAGCAGCAGAACATGCTGATAGTGCTTGTGGTCTGGGTCTGACTAACCCTGGCCTTTCGATGATAATTGTGGACATGCAAACTTCTAGCTAACTAGCAACTACTGCGTCTTGAATCGATATTCAGGTCTGAAGCTTCCAGGGGTCTAGCTGAGAATGAAACGAAACGTCCAGTTTGTAGATGTACATATACTAGACCCTGTTCTAAAACTTGAAGAGCTAACACAGCCTCAGTATAACAGAGTATCAGGGACTTCGGAGCATAAATTGACTGTATCAAAATTAGTCTGAAAAAGCCCAAGAATCACCTACGGTTGATTGATAGATCAATAGTGTCGCTTCACTACCCATAGACTCGGCTTGAGAAAAGTGAAATTGCTAGACATACAATAACCAGTGTAATGCCGATTTAGTTTTTATTTTTTCATCACCAATGGATCTGGCGAATGGAAACTATGCTTGAACCCAGCCATTGAAGCTATCTTCAAATGATACCGTCAGTTTAAGTCAATTGTGACGAGACTCAGTTAATCTCAAATGGTCCTAATACTTAGCACGAATAGTAGTAAGTGGCCTTACCGCTCATTTTCATCTCCCTTCTTTCTATACCACCAATTTCATTGCAACATGCATAATTGTGGGCTACCTTGCAGGCGTATCTGGCTTTGATAGACTTACTTGCTGGCAGTCTAGATCTCACCGACAGTTGGGCGAGATTGGGAATTGATGGATGAAGCTTTGGCGGCAAAGGGTGTCTTAAGGGTAAGAAACACGGTACCTAGTATATCCCCCGCTCCCCCCCCCCCCCAAAAAAAAAAAAATTGTCGCAAACCTGATACACATAGTCATTGCTAAACCAAATTAACGTATATATATTTTCATCAACTATCAGGTCGAACCAGTAGAAGGATGGCATCTGTCTTGTTTGGTAAACAGGACAGCCTTGATGACTTACTAGGCTTGTTAATGTATATCAATCAAACTCATGCTGATGTACTTCCTCTTCCTTTTTGATTCTTGTATTCGTTCGATATGCAAAAATCCTGGCCGAGAATCAAGATCCGATAGCAATCCCTTGCGTTACGACCCGAAATCACTTGCCTCTCCCTACTTACAAGTTTAGAAAAGAAATCATATTGACTTCTAGATCTGACTTATCAAGCAGTAAAAATGTGCATATTGCATTCATTTAATACTTACTAGGAACTGTTGAGACAGAATGAAAGCCTCGACCATCTCTAGTTTCGAGAATGATTAGACCATAATAGTTTTATGATTTTTTCGGGAAATTGGCATACAATTCAGGCCAGTGCGTCCAAACTGGTTTAAGGCTGAATTGTAAGTAACCGTGATAGAGGCAGCGTGGTCGTTGTGCTGGAATTGAGTTGCCTAGGCCACCGAGGGGGTACATGCTTCTGTCGGTATTTTTGATGAATTATACGCATAAAACTATCATAGGTTGTCCCTTAATAGTGTGTTTGTAAGAACGCAGATAGGTAACAAGGGGAATATAAGCTATACATAAATATAGAGAGAATAGTAGTTACTGCTATATTGCGTTTGATTTTATCATAGTTATTTCATAAAAAATTAGTCAACTATAGTTATTAAGGTTCTCATGGTTTGATTGATACTCGAAACTACTTTAATTATCTTGGTACAGTAGTTGCTCATGACTAGCACTCTCCAAAACCACTAATCAGTGACTAGATCAATTTAGAAGGTGACAGACATATACTTGGGTAGCAGTGCCTTCTTTCTAAAAAAGTTACGGTGTTCATACACGAGTTAAGCCAAAAGAAGTGTAACCTAGATCAAATCATCAGTTTTTGAACAATGTTACATGCAAATGAGTCTAGGCTCTATGTCGGGCCAAGTGATACTAGTCGTCGGTATTACATAAAGGGTGGCTGGCTTCGGGCTCTTTTTTTCTATTCTATTACGCCTTCATGGTAAGAGGTGGCCCAGTTCTTTGAACAGGCTTTGACGGGTTGCAAACATGGTTAATGAACAAGTAAAGAGAGATATATAGAGCCAGAGAGAAGAGGGGATGACAAAAGGGAGCAATGAGTGCATTTGGAGGGTGTCTGATGACGAGGCATGAAGGCGTCGGGCTTGATTATACTAAAAGGTAAATATGATATCGTGAAACTGAAAGCGAGCAGCTGTGTTATCTCCTCGCAGAGAGACAGTAGACTGACTGGCTAGCTAGCCATGCAGTGCACAAAGATAATGGGATATGTATTTAGGGATAACGGACATTGATAAAGCAGTGGCTGAATCGTGGTCTGTCAATGTGCGTAAAACTACTGATGCATATCAGTAACTTTGGATCTAATATGTTTAACTGCATATCCGAAAGAAGACATACCAAGCAGCGAAGGAGGTCTACAAAGGGCGAGCTACCCTTCTAGCGTAGACATTGAGGAATATTCCATTGGCTGTAAACAATTACAAGACGCTGAAGCCGAAAGACACAGTACTGTTACTTGTATAGAGTAGTCGACATAATCTGTTGGCAACTTTTAATAGTGGGTTGTAATATCGTGCGTGCAACTCGACGATTAGTAGGCTGAATTCTGCCCCACTGAGTGACAAGCGACACCCAACCCTTATGGTGGAAATTTGTGTTTGTGATTGCCAATATTAGGCTGATCCACTTTCAGTTATCACAGAAACATCACGGAGAATAGACTGAAAGGAACAGGAGGACTAATATGCTGCATTGTTCTCTCATTTCCGCCGCTTCCACATACATTATGATTTGTTCTGACTGTTACAGCAAGTTAAAAAGAAAATACTCTGCCACAACACACTAGTTACTGTGTTAGCATAGGCTAGACTGAATATTACGCTAAACATGTATCATGGTATAGACATTGTACAAATATTTTTCAACCATTGATCTCATCAGGTTTTTATAACACACAACGTACAATGTATATGTAAAAATTTATTTTATGATACCATCTGCTCATGTATGGGGAGGGTAGTATGAGCCCGTTTATACCATTGTTTTCTACCGCCTCAACATCCAAACTTTAGGACTATGGTCAGGAGTGGAAAATCTGGCTTTTGATTATGCGTACAATATTTTTTTCTTCGATAGAGCTAGAGGTTGAATTAGTCGCCTTGGAATATACAGCCTGGTTGACGGATAACATTTACTACATCGCCCATCGTTATTTGTCCTCACCGGTGATTCTGACTGGACTAGAACTCCACCAGTGGTACTGCCTAGTTCAGGTATAGCTTATCTGCACGCCCCTGACACTAGACTAACTGTAAACCTATAGCAGTAACTCTTCCCTCGTACTTTGAGAACGTTGTTCACCTGGAACACTTACCGTGTTGTGAAAAGATGTCCGATTCGTACGATCTTTTCGTGATTTAGGTAGACGTAAAATACATCAAAATCAAATCAGTTACAAGATGATTTGCTGAAAAGCTTTGTTGTTTGCTATTAGAAGTCCGCAGAAGTAAATGGTCGCTAGTCCAATACTGCCTGCCTTACTAGAAAGCCATGTACGCCATGGTCATAGTACAGTAACCTTACACTGTGCTCATGCCTAGCGCGCGCCCCCATGATCCTTCCAAGCAGTAACTACAAAAACGTTTGGCGTGCGCTACAATGTCCTGAAGTACAAAGCCCAAAGTTGAAACCCCACTATTATCCCCTATCTTGCACAGACATACACAGTATTTAACTATAATATACACATGGCGGGCAGTGTCGCTGGGCCACACGCCCCTTTCTGGCTGTTGATTATGTAGCATTACCGCCGTTAAAAGATACAGGTATAAGAAAAGGACTTATCTGACTACTACTGGTTCACACTGCCCCTGGTGCTCCTCAGGGGCACTAGTAGTTATAAGTGAGATAACATTACTACATGTCCACATACACATGCATACACATGCATACACATTCTCGGTATAAGCAAGCAAGCTATCTCGTCTTGATGAGCGTAGTTGAAAGATATGAGTAGCATGCCTAGGCTGGGCTGGGTTGCTGCAGACCAGCGACATGGCGCACCCGTCAATGGCAGCAGCATTAACGAACCCTCCCCATCTGCTAGATGAGGTGATTGATCACCGTCGGACGCAAAATACATCACGGAGACGTTCGTGCTAGCAGCGTGAAATGGGCTGGGCTGTGACTATAGCTGTATCGTAGTCCCTTGCCGCCTCAAATCATAGGGGTAGAGGCTCAGAATCCCTTGCATCTTCCGTTATTCGTTGGTTTCAGCAGAGGCGAATTTGACCTGCCTGGGGGACGGGCTAGCGACGATGCAAAGCGCTCTTCGACGCTGCTATGCTTTCTGCTTTGATTTAGGTGTTGTGCTTCGGATTCTACGGCTTCTACGTACGCATATATCTATTTTTCAGATTTAGTTTCTGCTTGGTCAGTTTTTATCTTACAGGTTGTAACCACTACACGACGCCTTGTCGGCGAAGTAAAGTTGATATTTGCTGAGATAGGGTTGGAGGCTCCTCCCCTCTTCGTGTCCAGGTCGGACTAGTAGTTTCCATTGGATCACTAGCCTAAAAGACGGCTCGTTATGCGCTCCGCCGTTGGAATCTGAATCAGAGTTAGTAGTAGAAGTAATATGATTAGTGCAGTTGGTAGAGTAAGCCATAGGAGCAGGCTAAAAGTCAGAACGTACACACTATTATTCAGTAGGCTCAGCTAGATCGGTAAATCCACCCCCACCACCACAATCCAAACCACGTCGAACTGTAGTGCACACACTCCTGGCAATGCCTTAGCCAGAAGCGCAGCAACGAGCAAGCCGGCAACTGCAACAGCAGCGGCCAAACAATTCGAAACTAAAGAAAGGTTGCCTCAGCACAACTTCTTCTCTTTCCCTACCCCGTTCCGTTTTATCTTCTTCTTCTCTTCTACTTTTTTTTTCTCCTGTTCCTCTTCTCCGGCGAACCTAGGAATTCTACCGTTGACATACCTTCTCCCTTTTTTTTTTCTCCCTCTTGCTTGTCGACACTTTATCAACACGCTCTTTTTCCTCTTCGTGCTTCCTTTCTTCTTTTTTATCCACTGCAGTCTAATCTTCACGATTGGCCTGTTTATCTTCTATTCTCTTTGCGTTATTGTCTTTTTGCTTCGCTCGTTCCAGATTTGTATCATCAGAAACCACCAGCAACAATCACCCGCTCTCTATCCTGATTGTATCCTAAGTGTCTATTTATCGCTGGGTGCTTTGTTTTCTGCTTTCTCAGCAACCCGTTTTGACTATTGGTGTGCTTTCCCGGACAACGCGTTCTCGCAATCTGCTTTTGTTGCTACACGACAACAGCAACTTCATATCTCCTTCACCGTATTCTCTTAACTAAAATCCGCCTCATGTTCACCAACGAGGTATGATACAATCACTGCAGTATTAAATTCATCTTCATGCAGCTAACATCTCACTAGAAGTAATTCTTGATCTAGATTTAGAAAAAAAAAACATGGCAGCATACCCAGGTGGTGGCGGTGGCCACCAAGGCTACGATGACGGCTATAATGCCCAAGGTCAAGGCCAGGCCCACGGTCAAGGCCAAGACCAATATTATCAAGATGATCAGTATTACGATAACGGCTATGACCAAAACCAAATAGCTGGCCAAGACGGCTACTACGATAACTCGTAAGTTTTTTAAATGCAGTTACACTAACTACATAACAACCCTTTCTAATCAAATCATCTAAATGCAGTGGCTACTACAACGCCGATTCCAACAACCCTTACCAACAAGACGGCGGCTACTACGACAACAACGACCAATATCAAGATAACTACTACCAAAATGGCAATGGCCCACCTGGTAATGACCAAGCTTATGAACAAGGCTACGACAATCGTGCTGGCCGCCCTCAAGGCTCTGAAGATGATTCAGAAACTTTCAGCGATTTCACAATGCGGTCTGATATGGCTCGTGCTACCGACATGGATTACTATGGACGCGGCGATGAACGCTATGACGGAAATGATCAAGGTCAGGGCGGCGCCCGCGGTTACCGCCCACCATCTTCCCAAGTATCTTACGGTGGTAACCGTTCGTCAGGTGCCTCAACTCCCAATTTTGGTGTTGACTACAACAATGTTCTTCCAGCTGGTCAGCGCTCTCGCGAGCCGTACCCGGCCTGGACTTCAGAAGCTCAAATTCCACTATCAAAGGAGGAAATTGAGGATATCTTCGTTGACCTGACCGCCAAGTTCGGCTTCCAACGTGACAGCATGCGGAATATGTACGACCATCTAATGACACAGTTAGATTCTCGTGCCTCGAGATTGACCCCTAACCAGGCTCTTCTATCTCTTCACGCTGATTACATTGGCGGCGACAATGCCAACTATCGCAAGTGGTATTTTGCTGCTCATCTTGACCTGGATGATGCAGTTGGCTTCGCTAACAGAGCGAAAGGCAAAAAGGGTCTGAAGCGTACCCAGAAAAAGAAGAAGGGCAAAGGCGATGACCAGACTGAGTCTGAGGTGCTGCAGGATCTCGAGGGTGATGATAGTCTTGAGGCTGCTGAATTTCGTTGGAAGACGCGGATGAACCGCATGTCTCAGCATGACCGTTGCCGACAGCTGGCTTTGTACCTTTTGTGTTGGGGTGAAGCTAACCAGGTCCGTTTCATGGCCGAATGCTTGTGCTTTATCTTCAAGTGCTGCGATGATTACCTGAACTCGCCTGCTTGCCAGAACCAAGTTGAGCCTGTTGAAGAGCTCACCTACCTTACTAAGTGCATTACTCCTCTTTACGAGTACTGCCGTGACCAAGGTTACGAGATCATGGATGGAAAGTATGTTCGTCGTGAGCGTGATCACAACCAAATCATTGGCTACGACGACTGTAACCAACTTTTCTGGTACCCTGAGGGCATTGAGCGTATCGTCCTCGAGGATAAGTCCCGACTGGTCGATGTTCCTCCCGCTGAGCGTTACATGAAGCTGGGTGAAGTGTCTTGGAAAAAGTCATTCTTCAAGACATACAAAGAAACGCGTTCGTGGTTCCATATGATCGTCAACTTCAACCGTATCTGGATTATTCACATAACCATGTTTTGGTTCTACACCTCATTCAACGCCCCTTCTCTTATTCTTGGCAGTTCGTATGAGCAACAAGTCAATAACCAACCCGACACTGGCCATCTCTTCACTATCGCTGGTCTTGGCGGTGCTATTGCTTCTTTCATTCAGATTCTTGCCACTTTGTGCGAATGGACATATGTCCCTCGTCGCTGGGCTGGTGCTCAACATCTTACGAAACGTCTCCTTTTCCTTATTGTAGTTTTCGTCCTGAACTTGGCCCCCTTCGTTTTCATTTACATGGTAGCCGGTGATTCAATTCCCAAGAAAGTCATCAAGATTGTCGGTATTGTTCATTTTGTCATCGCTCTGATCACCTTCATCTTCTTTTCTGTCATGCCATTAGGTGGACTTTTTGGATCATACCTCACGAAGAACTCTCGCCAGTACGTTGCTTCCCAAACTTTCACTGCCAGCTGGCCTGTGCTGAAGGGCAACGATCTTGCCATGTCGTATGGGCTGTGGTTGTCAACATTTGGTGCTAAGTTTGGCGAGTCGTACATGTACCTGACGCTGTCTTTCCGTGATCCCATTCGCTACCTGTCGATCATGTATATCACCTGCCAAGGTGACAACATCATTGGTGACGTACTTTGCAAGAAGCAACAATTCATCACGCTGGCTCTCATGACGCTTACAGATCTGATCTTCTTCTTCTTGGATACCTATCTATTCTACATTCTTATCAATACTGTCTTCTCGATTGCCCGCTCATTCTATCTGGGTTCTTCGATTTGGACACCTTGGAGAAACATATACTCGCGGCTGCCGAAGCGTATCTATTCTAAGGTGCTTGCTACCACTGATATGGAGATCAAGTACAAGCCTAAGGTTTTGATCTCTCAGATTTGGAACGCCATTGTCATCAGTATGTATCGTGAGCATCTCCTGGCCATCGATCATGTCCAGAAGCTACTATACCATCAGGTGCCCTCTGAACAGGAAGGCAAGCGGACTCTGCGTGCGCCCACCTTCTTCGTTTCTCAGGAAGATCACTCCTTCAAGACGGAATATTTCCCTAGCCAAAGTGAGGCAGAGCGTCGTATTTCATTCTTCGCCCAATCTCTATCGACCCCCATTCCTGAGCCTCTGCCGGTTGACAACATGCCTACCTTCACTGTCTTCATCCCTCATTACTCCGAGAAGATTCTTCTGTCTCTGCGTGAGATTATCCGTGAGGATGAGCCTTACTCTCGTGTCACCCTGCTGGAGTACTTGAAACAACTTCATCCTCACGAATGGGACTGCTTTGTTAAGGACACCAAGATCCTGGCCGATGAGACTTCTATCATGGACGAAAAGGTTGAAAAGGACACTGCCAAGAGCAAGATTGACGATCTGCCCTTCTACTGCATTGGTTTCAAGAGTTCTGCCCCTGAGTACACTCTTCGCACTCGTATCTGGGCATCGCTTCGTTCGCAGACCCTTTACCGTACAATATCTGGCTTCATGAACTACAGCCGTGCTATCAAGCTTCTTTACCGTGTTGAGAACCCTGAAGTTGTCCAAATGTTTGGCGGCAACTCCGATAAGCTTGAACGTGAACTGGAACGTATGGCACGCCGGAAGTTCAAGTTGGTTGTTTCCATGCAACGTTATGCCAAGTTCAAGAAGGAGGAGATGGAGAACACCGAGTTCTTGCTTCGTGCCTACCCCGACCTTCAAATTGCCTACTTGGATGAAGAGCCTCCAGTCAATGAAGGTGACGAGCCCCGTCTTTACTCTGCTCTAATTGATGGCCACTGCGAGTTTATGGAGAATGGTATGCGTCGTCCGAAGTTCCGCGTCCAGTTGTCTGGTAACCCGATTCTCGGTGATGGCAAGTCTGACAATCAGAACCACGCTGTCATCTTCTACCGTGGCGAATATCTGCAACTGATTGATGCTAACCAGGACAACTACCTGGAAGAGTGCCTGAAGATCCGCTCCGTCCTTGCTGAATTTGAGGAAATGAAGCTTGAAAATACCTCTCCTTACACCCCCGGTGTCAAGAATGAAGTCAGCGCTCCTGTTGCCATTCTTGGTGCCCGTGAGTACATTTTCTCCGAGAACATTGGCATCATGGGTGATGTCGCTGCCGGAAAGGAACAGACATTCGGTACTCTATCAGCTCGTACATTGGCTCAAGTTGGTGGTAAGCTGCATTATGGACATCCTGATTTCCTGAATGGTATCTTCATGTGCACGCGTGGCGGTGTTTCTAAAGCTCAGAAGGGTCTGCATTTGAACGAGGATATTTACGCCGGTATGAATGCCATGCTTCGTGGTGGCCGCATCAAGCATTGCGAGTACTACCAGTGTGGCAAGGGTCGTGATTTGGGTTTCGGTTCGATTCTGAATTTCACCACCAAGATTGGTACTGGTATGGGTGAGCAAATGCTTTCTCGTGAGTACTATTACCTTGGTACCCAGCTGCCTCTCGATCGTTTCCTGTCGTTCTACTATGCCCATCCGGGTTTCCACTTGAACAACATGTTCATTATGTTGTCTATTCAACTGTTCATGATTGTCCTGCTGAACCTGGGTGCCCTGCGCCATGAGACTATTGCTTGTGACTACAACCGTAATGTTCCAATCACTGATGCCCTGTACCCCACTGGATGTGCCAACACTGATGCCATCGTCGACTGGGCGTACCGTTCAATCATCTCTATTGTTTTCGTCTTCTTCCTTTCATTCGTGCCTCTAGGAACCCAAGAGCTTATTGAGCGTGGAGTTTGGCGTTGCGCGCTGCGTTTGATGAAGCAGTTCTGCTCCTTGTCGCCTCTCTTCGAGGTCTTCACTTGCCAGATCTATGCTAATGCTGTTCAGCAGAATTTATCATTCGGCGGTGCACGTTACATTGGTACTGGTCGTGGTTTTGCCACTGCTCGCATCCCTTTCGGCGTTCTGTACTCTCGTTTTGCCGGTCCTTCGATCTACTTCGGCTCACGTCTGTTGCTCATGCTCCTTTTCGCCACTTCTACCGTCTGGATTGCTGCCCTTATTTACTTTTGGCTGTCTCTTCTTGCCCTTTGCGTTTCACCCTTCCTATATAACCCTCACCAGTTTGCCTGGAACGATTTCTTCATCGACTACCGCGATTACCTTCGCTGGTTGTCTCGCGGTAACTCTCGGTCTCACGCCTCGTCCTGGATCTCATTCTGCCGTTTGTCTCGTACCCGTATCACTGGTTATAAACGCAAGGTTCTAGGTGATCCCTCTGCTAAAATGTCAGCTGATGTTCCGCGTGCTGCTATCACCAACTTGTTCTTTGGTGAAATAATCGCCCCGCTGGTTCTAGCTGTAGTAACTACTGTCCCCTATCTCTTCATGAATGCCCAAACTGGTGTGTCGGAGACCGCCTCTGACTCTGATGGTCCTACCAATGCTTTGATCCGTCTTGGTATTGTTACCATGCTGCCCATCATCGTAAACATGGGCACTCTGGGTATGATGTTCTTTATGGCTTGTTTCATGGGTCCCCTCCTATCCATGTGCTGCAAGAAGTTTGGATCAGTCTTGGCTGGTATTGCTCATGCCATTGCTGTCATTGTTCTGATCATCTCTTTCGAAGCCATGTTCTTCCTGGAGGAGTTTAACTGGGCCCGAACTGTTTCTGGTATGTGCGCCGTTATGGCTCTGCAGCGCTTTGTTATCAAGCTCATTGTTTCGCTGGCCCTTACCCGTGAAATGAAGACTGATCAGTCCAACATTGCCTTCTGGACTGGTAAGTGGTACTCTATGGGTTGGCACTCAATCTCGCAGCCTGCTCGTGAGTTCCTTTGCAAGATTACTGAGCTTACTATGTTCGCTGCCGATTTCTTCCTTGGACATATTATCTTGTTCCTAATGGTGCCTTTCCTCCTCATTCCCAAGATGGACATGCTTCACAGCACCATGCTGTTCTGGCTGCGCCCCTCTCGCCAGATCCGCCCTCCGATTTACTCGCTAAAACAGTCCAAGCTTCGTCGTCGCCGCGTTACTCGCTATGCTACGCTGTACTTCACTCTGTTTATCATCATAATTGCCGTCATTGTTGGTCCCGCTGTCATTGGCAAGCTTGACTTGATTTCCTTCTCGTCTATGCCCTCTATTCTAAAAACCTATAAGCTGCTTCAGCCCAACGATCAGGATAACGACAACACTCGCGGTACCCTGGTTACCGGTGTCCGCGCTGACACTTACACTGGTATTGGCTTGAGCACTGTTACGGATGGTTCTGGCTCGGAAGCGACGTCTACGGCCGATTCTAAGATCAAGATCAAGCTGTTCAAATAAATAAGCTCGTGTCGCTTTTTGATATACCGTCCTGTGGTCGGTTTAGATAGAGGCCAAGCTCTTGAACGGTTCACGCCTGTTATGTCATTTCCTTCGCCCTAACAACATTGTTCTCATCCCTCCCTCCCCCGTATCTTAACACAAGAGTTATACGTATTTCTTTTTCTATTGCTGGGCTGCCATTTCTCTGGTTTTTTTTTCATGCGTGTGTTTTATTGCTCTTTTTCTTTCTTTCTATATTACGAGGATCCTTTTATTTTGCACTCACAACAACCAGTGTCAATCTCACTTAACAAGGCGTTTTTCTATCTCTTTAAAGAAACCTCCCCATCTGCTTTATGTACCGAAGTCTCATCTGGCGTTACTTTTGATTTGAGTGAAGTGGCTGTATCGAGTGATGGTGTGGTATGCATCGACATCGTGATAATAATTTGGCAGTGCAAGATAATGTTGACGAAAATTGGGATGAGCTTCCCTGTCTTCTCTCGTGCTGGGCCTGTCCGCAAACGTTCATAGACGGTACTTAGTTTTTTTGATTGGAAATACGAGCCTTCGGAACGCAAAGGAGGAGTTTTCATTTTTCTATTCAATCAGTTTATCTCGTCGTTATTGTTTATTACATTTTTCGTATGCGCTTTGTCTTTGTCAAGAGTATTGTGTGCATATTCCTCGCTGTCAGTAATCATACATCGCCCGCCATGAAATATTTATCGTTGATTCTAGTATGTAGTTCAAGACACAATATGTTATAAATGCGTCTCAAAGCAAGTAGCTTTTCTATCTGGTGGGAAGTTTTGGGATGGTTATATATCCCTAACATTAGAGATCTCAGAATACCTTTTTTACTATTAATCTTATTCGGGTTCTGGAAATATCAGATATAAGAGATTCGACAAAGACCAAAAAATTTAAACTCACTACTCGATTACATAACTAGAGAAGTTATGTTATGTTATATATTATTGTCCATGGATCCCACTACTGGACAAAAGGGCTCGCGCTAGGGCTCCGCTATTTAAATAACCCTTAGCTAGATACTTAACTAGAGAAATTGCAGCGCCTGTTAAAATTATATGAATGTAAGGGTTTACTCGGTGGACCATTCTCCATTAGCGTGTACGTAATAGAGACGACGCGGTTGGCCAACTCTAAACTAACCCTGGCTGTGTTCAGGCAATATGCAAATTGTTCCTAGCTTACCATGCCCACTTTAGTTTCAGAGAGCCTCTCCGGTATGCTCTTTCTACGGGCTACCTAAGGAACCTCGCCACCACCCCTGGACTTGGTCCACAAATTTATAGAGTCTACTATCAAGGTTTGTCAAGAATTTACTCTTGACTAACAGTACGTGGCGAAAACGCCTGATATTAAGTGGCAGGAGTACTACAGACAGAGGCGAAGACTAGGGAGAGGAGAGAGCAAAGGTAGGACAGATACGAGTGGGGGTATGAGGTGTCTTCCGGGTTTGATTTTCTTGTCTTTCTTTTGCATGTACTAAGTATTTATTTTTGATTTTCCTTTCTGGATCTCTGACAGCAAGATCAGGGTTAATTTTGTTTCACTGTCTTCCTATGTTCTGGTGTTTATTGCGTTGTGTTTATTTTAGTTTCTCTCTTGATATTTTTGGAATTTTGAAGGTTACTTTACTGTGTCTTCCATAGCTCTGAGCTATGGAAAATAATCGAGCTTCTACTCTAGATGGGAGCATAAGCAGAAGGCTCCAAAGCTCTGTCCAGTGATCAACTGGAGTCGTTTGATTGTGTAGTATTATATTTAGGCGCAAAATACACACATATACACAATATGGAAACAGCGGCAAAATACAAGCTAATGGAATAACCACATCAATATAAGGGGTTTCCGAACTTGCACCGAGCTTATTGGATTTGGCGGTTGAAATTTCAGTTTTCACTTCTTATTCTAAACAAGTTGATAAATGGATCGGCCCTAAAGGTGGACGGGGGTTGGTCGTTGCGATGGAGACAAGACAACAAAGTAGATAATCAGTACTAACGTAAGAAGCAAGTAAGTACATCATTTAGTAGTATGGAAAAAAGAAGTACCACAGCTGCTAAGCCAAATAGCCTAGAATTAGATTATAGCGTATTTGAGTGAATGTTCGACTATGATGCTATCCAAAGCGTACGACAGGTCTGCGGACTTGGAAAGGGATCGTGAGCCCGGCTAGCCCGGGGATTTACCGAGGCATTTGAGAAGGGAGCGGGAGTATTTAGGCATAATACTCTCTTGAGGTTAGGCTTCGATAAGCTTCTTTTTGTTCTATAGAAATATGTGTGTATATTAAGAGTAACATTAGATATATGCTTTAACAAGTTGATATAAAGAATATACATTTCGGACACTAGCACCGAGACTTATCTATGCCGTTAGAATTGTTAAAATTGCTTAGCAGTTAATCAATCATCTTGGCTCTCCGCAGCTAGGTTTAATGTTGATCAATCATGTGCTCCGAGAAAGGATGTCGCCACGAAACTATGACAATGAGACTAGATACAGCGACTGTTCACTAGTATCAAGTTCAGTGACTGAATATAGCAGAAGAAAGGAGGTGAGAGAAAAGCGTGATGGAATAATTTGCATACCTGGCACCAATACAAAGTTCAGTGTATACCACCTCAAAGTAGAAATAAGCTACATTGTATAAAATAGAAAATGTTGTCGGCCGAGCATGTGTCGTATTTACGATCAGAAGCTCTTAGCAGGTTCTTATGGGGGCAGGAAGGATCGGCTATTTTTAATTTTTAGTCTTTAATCTTGCAGCTGCCAATCCTAAGTATCAACTTGAGTTTGAAGTTTTTATAGAGTACTACAGCTAGCGTATATCAGTTGGTAAGATTGATGATTGAAAAAAACATAAGAATAACATAGTTCTCGTCATAGCTAACATCTAATCGAGTCATGAGTAAAAAAAAAGGAGTAACATCCTTTCTAACCTCCCGCAAGCCAAGGAACTGGCAATTAGAGGGGTTAGAGATATATATATCGTGACTGTAATATATCTTGTAGCTTATTCCTCCATTAAATTCTAACTATGACAAGTATCATTATGATGTATTATACAAAACATTGTGATTTTTATGAAATATTATCCAAGTGCCAGACTAGCTGCTCAGTATTTCCTCTTTCACTGACATATCTGTAGATCTCCCAATGATTCTTCAGAGGAAGTCAACCACCGCTTATTCAAGTGTGCATATCTTGCAGTATTCAAAGTGTATCAAGACCCGGGCTTATTCTCACCCATTCACCATGCATCCATTCTCATACAAGTAGAGAAGAGAGAAGGAAAGAAGACGGTGTACTTGTACTCCTAGACAGCAGTCCATCAGCCTGCATGATGTTAGACATGTATGAGGAGCCGCAGCGATTTCCGAGCATCGCCGTGAATGCGCGGCGTATAGCGAGTGTAAGTTAAAGGAATCGCATATTCCTTGGGTTTTATATTCCTTAGTTTCTATTCAACTACGACGCGTTTTCCTCTTCTTGAGTATATTGATTTTTTTTTCTTCAGGGCGCTCATGATGCCGTGACTTATCTATATTAGTCTGGCACCATTATGCATGAAGAAGCAGTAGATGAAGAGTAAGCATTATCGATTTCAAGTTCATCAGTAATTAAGCAGTAAGGAGAAGCAGCCATTCGTGCTCAACTCCACCCACGTTCAATCCGTTTGACATGTGGATAACTTCATTGCTCCCAATATATGCTGCGTCGTAAATACATTCTTTCTAATTGGCTGAAAAGATGGGCCTAGTCATATTACTTGCTTCGCTGTGCCTTCGACAGTGCGTGAAATTGTTCACTACAATTATATAAGGAGCTTCCCTGGCCTGTTCTAAGTACTAAACCCACTTCGAACACTGTGCAGGGGTAAAGCGATGACCACGAATAGAAAAGAAGAAAAAAAAAAGCAAAGAGTCTCAGCTTAGAAAAGCCGCATCTCGTAGCGTGCTACACAGTAGACTAGCCGGAGCTTGCCTCGTACTTGATGAATATCGTCGCCAAAGCTAGATAATTATAGTAGCATGTCGAGAGTTGGTTAACGCTAAAAGTAGCTAGTCAATCTCTAGACCTGCGTAGTCTCTGATACCCGACTTTTAACTGGATTTCACATGCTATAAGGTATTGCAACGTGCAGTAAGAAAAATTTTCTTACTTTCACTCGTACACTGAATTTCATGTCGCGTTGACGGCTGTCTGACGAAGCAGATACATGGAGCAACTAAAAAAGAAGACAAAAGAAGAGGGCTAAGACTTGCCATCTGCTATATGGGAAACTCAAGGGATTGTTCGCAGAAGGCAGATTTAAGAGAACAATTATATGTTCTTTCACAAGCAACATTGACGGCGGCTTGGTGAACTGCTTGTTTGAATTCCAACATAGCATCGTCATGGTCAGCAGAGACCGCCTCGTGCGATAACATTGGCAATGGCGATAAGTTAGTGCGCCCTTTTTCATACAATTTTTTTGTAATCTTTTTCATACATAGCTTGCTCGTCATTGGCTGTCGGGGGCGAGTTTTGTTTTGTGGAGTATTGGAGGGTCTTTGTGCCCCATAGCTTCATAGCGTCTCTGTGAAATTTCTAGTGACTTAGTACATAGTTCACTTGGTATTGGCTGGCCACTTGCTCGGCTTTGCACATATCTTTTCCTCTTCGACAATTTGTTAAATCATCCACAACCGACCGATTCAGGGCTCCCTGGAAGTACTGAGAATGTACACACCCGCATAGCGCAGCATTCATTTCCCGGTCTAAAAAACATCGCCGGTGCTTATCGTGTCATTTAATATACTAGATTTCCATCCATCCACCTGCCCCCCTCAATCCATCATCTCTCTCCGTTGTAGAATTTTCCTCTCAATTCAATACTGCAAGGTTTCCTGACTATGGAGTTGGACGGCTTCATAGTAATTGCAACAGTATCTCACGGCTGGCCCCATGTACCATGACGCCTAGAAGCAGCATGCCCTGACAACAAAGTTGTGTGTACTGGGGAGGAAGTAACCCACAAGTTTGAGAGGCAAGGAAGGTCTAGACAGGCGTGCCCCACTCACGCTACGAACAAACATAATACGCTAGTCATGATTGGCCCGGTCGCCCGGCCTTCACATCTTGTTGCGTGCAAGTGCTCCTTTCGTCATAACCGAGTTGCTCCGCTGAAGCAAAACCGTAACGCCGAAAAGGGCTCTTTCCTTTCTAGGACATTTTTCTATGAGCGGCAGACCTAGAGTACCCAGAGTTTGTTCTGCCAATAGAGAGCCTCTGTTATTCTTTTTTATACCTGCAATGGAACATCTTCTTGACAGCCGAACTTCTTGTTTCTTCCTAATTTTTTCTTCCTTTTTTTTTTATCATTATCCCCCCCATCTCATCCTCACACATTCCAAAGTCTTTGCCAAGATCCGGGGTTTATTCATGTTTTGCGAGTGTATTCAAGCTTTACTTTACTAGGCTGAATACATCTGATTGAATTTATTCCTCACTGCTGTCATTGCATAGACATCAGTGACGAGAGTCTTCTGAACCTCACACATCTTAGCTCTAAATTCCTCATCTCCTTCATCCACATATCCACCATGCTGGCCACCCGCCAGATTCTGGGCATGGCCCGGAGCCGTACTATGTTCGGTGCTGCCTCTGGCATCCGCCGTCTAGCTACCGTTCACGACTCGCCTCTCGACAAGAAGGTATACACTACTCACTCAGGTTTCCTAATGTCGAAGATATCTACTTGAGACCTGAATGCTAACTGCTTCTCTTCATCAATAGGTCAAGCAAAACAACCTTGAGGAGGGCAACTTCATCAACTACAAGAAGATGTCCGAGAACCTAGCTGTCGTTCGTTCGCGTCTTAACCGCCCTCTCACATACGCCGAGAAGATTCTGTACTCTCACTTGGATGACCCGCACGGTCAGGAAATCGAGCGTGGTGTCAGCTACCTGAAGCTGCGACCCGACCGTGTTGCCTGCCAGGATGCCACCGCTCAGATGGCTATTCTGCAATTCATGTCCGCCGGCATGCCTTCCGTCGCCAACCCTACCACTGTCCATTGCGATCACTTGATCCAGGCTCAGGTTGGTGGTGTAAAGGATCTTGCCCGTGCCAAGGATATCAACAAGGAGGTCTATGACTTCCTTGCTTCCGCTTGCGCCAAGTTCAACATTGGTTTCTGGAAGCCTGGCTCTGGTATTATTCACCAGATCATTCTCGAAAACTACGCTTTCCCCGGTGGTCTGCTCATCGGCACTGACTCCCACACTCCCAACGGTGGTGGTCTGGGTATGTGCGCCATCGGTGTCGGTGGTGCTGACGCTGTCGATGTCATGGCCAATCTTCCTTGGGAGCTAAAGGCCCCCAAGGTCATCGGAATCAAGCTGACCGGTCAACTGAGCGGTTGGGCTTCGCCTAAGGGTATGTAACCCCAACTGTTTTAACGCCCAGAAGCTCATTTTCTTCGATCCTACTAACACATAATACTACATAGATATCATCTTGAAGGTTGCTGGAATTCTCACTGTCAAGGGTGGTACTGGTGCTATTGTTGAATACCATGGTCCTGGTCTGGAAAATATCTCTGCCACCGGTCTTGGTACGATCGCCAACATGGGTGCTGAAATCGGTGCCACCACCTCCGTTTTCCCCTTCTCTGAGCGTATGTACGACTACCTTGCCGCTACTAAGCGTAAGGATATTGGTGACTTCGCTCGCGTCTACTCTAAAGAGCTGTCTCCCGACGAAGGCTGCGAATATGACCAGCTGATCGAGATCAACCTGTCCGAGCTGGAGCCCCATATCAATGGTCCCTACACTCCCGATCTGGCTACTCCGATTTCTAAGTTCAGCCAAGCTGCCAAAGACAACAACTGGCCTTCTGAGATGAAGGTTGGTCTGATCGGTTCATGCACCAATTCCTCGTACGAGGATATGGACCGTGCTGCTTCCATTGCCCGTGATGCCATGGCTCACGGCCTCAAGTCCAAGTCTCTGTTCACTGTCACTCCTGGTTCCGAGCAGGTTCGTGCTACCATTGAGCGTGATGGCCAGCTGAAGACCTTCGAGGAGTTCGGAGGTGTTGTTCTAGCTAACGCCTGCGGTCCTTGCATTGGCCAATGGGATCGTCGCGACGTGAAGAAGGGTGATGCCAACTCTATCGTTTCGTCCTATAACCGTAACTTCACAGGCCGTAATGACTCTAACCCCGCCACCCGCTCTTTCGTCACCTCTCCCGATCTAGTCGTCGCTTTGTCGATTGCCGGATCTCTGCACTTCAACCCTCTGACCGACAAGCTCAAGGATAAGGATGGCAATGAGTTCATGCTGAAGGCTCCCACTGGCAGCGCACTGCCTTCGCGTGGCTACGACCCTGGTGAGAACACTTACCAGGCCCCTCCTACTGACCGCAGCACCCTCAGCGTCAACGTCGCCCCCACTTCCGATCGTCTGCAGATCTTGTCCCCCTTCAAGGCCTGGGATGGCAAAGATGCTCTCGATATTCCTATCTTGATAAAGTGCAAGGGCAAGACTACCACTGATCACATCTCTATGGCTGGCCCTTGGTTGAAGTACCGTGGCCATCTGGACAATATTTCCAACAACATGCTCATCGGTGCTATCAATGAGGCTAACGGGGAAGCTAACAAAATTAAGAACTTCACCACTGGTGAGTTTGGTGGTGTTCCGGACGTTGCTCGTGACTACAAGGCTAAGGGTATTAAGTGGGTTGTCATTGGTGACTGGAACTACGGTGAGGGCTCTTCTCGTGAGCATGCCGCTCTAGAGCCCCGTCACCTCGGTGGTCTGGCCATCATCACCCGCTCCTTCGCTCGTATTCACGAGACCAACCTCAAGAAGCAGGGTATGCTTCCCCTCACTTTCTCTGACCCTGCTGATTACGAGAAGATCAACCCTTATGACAAGGTTGACCTGCTATGCACTGAGCTTGCCGTTGCCAAGCCCATGACTCTCCGTGTCCATCCCGCTTCCGGTGCCGCTGCTTTCGACATCAAGCTAGCTCACACCTTTAACGAGCCCCAGATTGAGTGGTTCAAGAACGGTTCTGCTCTGAACACTATGGCCATGAAGAACAAGGCTTAAACTTAGTCTTGTTCTCAGTTCTGCTAGGCTAGTCTGACAAGCTCTTGCTTGTAGTACTTTCAATATCATGCCCTCTTGTTCGCTTGAGAAGCTGGCCACAGTTATCTCGATATATACGGACGCCCTACCTTTCAGTCCTACCATATTATCTTGCTGTTCTCTTTGTCATCCCAAAATTTTCTTGTTACTTCAGATGGGTGCTTCCAGTGGTTGTCAACAACTACGCTGCTACGCTTTCTTTTTTGTCTTCCGGGGGAATTTTCACTTTCAAATGACTATCCTCTGAATCCTACATATCATTCCGACTGCCATGTGGTCAGCTTCAACTGGTTAACATAGCATTGCATTATTGGCTATTGTTCTTGTTTATTGTTTTTCTTTTGGGATCGCGCAGGATTGTTACAACGTTCGCTTCGACGGCGTTAAGTGTTCGTCTTTTATCCTAGTTATTACATATGGAATACTGTAATTAAACTAAAAATAAAAAAAACAGTTGAAAAAAAAGTTGTTATGATATATGATGCGTCTTGTATTGTCAATAGTATTAGCGTATAGCTGGTCGTCTTGAAAAGCTCCTTGTCAACCGTCTTTCCATTTATATGAGATCACGTGGTGATAAGATAAAGGTCGCTAGGCAGTCAACAAGACGATCAAGCGACCCTTTCTCAAGAGATCTTCGTTCCATGCAGTAGCAATGAGAAGCTTCATTAAGCTGGTCAATTGTTTTCTGTCTAATGCCTAAACGAACTGTGTATTAAATTACTGGTTTATCACTTTATCTTTCCAACTCTTTTTTTTTTTTTTTTCAACCTCTTTTTTCTTTGCTTTGTCACGCCTTGATTCTGTCACTAATTGCTTACTGTTCTGTATACATAAGCTGTAGAGTAATTATATGCTACAGCACCTTGAATTTGATTTTATCCCTTACTATACACTAAACCCTTTTCTATTTCTTCCTATACAGAGTAAAATTGCGATACACGTGCCTTTCCTAGCGAATTCAAACCAGCAACTTCAAGCATTTGAATTCAATACTCGATCTCGAATACAGCCTGACCCGTACCGAATTCGTATACAATTTTATTGGCAAGATTAACGTAGCTTTTTCCATCATACTTTCTTTCCTCATACAATTGGATAGGCATCCATCGAGTTTACGTTTGTTTCCTGCAATAAAGACGAATTAATCTACTAGGCCCCGAAAGGCCCGACGAAAGGCCCGAGTGAGGAGCTTCAGTCTTACATCGAACCATACGCAGAGCCTCAGCCGCTTTGCTCTGGTCTAATTGGAGCTCAAAACATAATACCAAGGCCGGCCACACGACATCAGATATCCTCTAGGTGCCTCGCGGTGCTTTTATCAAACAGCTATGCCTCCTGCCGTCCAGCGTATTAATACTGCGCGTGCGCGGTCATATATCGGCCGACTTCCTCTGTTCACACGATGCTGTAGCGCCGTGCTTGTAATATTATGGGTGGCTTCTCTGCAAAGTGGCTTTGATGTGCTAGATTGGGGCTCGCTCAAGCCTGCAGAGTTCAATTTTGCTCAGAGTAAGATATCTATCAGAGATGATGCCATAGCAAGCAATCTCAACCATATACTGTACTGAGGCTAAATGCAATGCTAACCGAATTATTGCTATCAGGTTACCGCCTTAACACATATCCCATCATTCACTTAAATGTGCTACACATGGTCGCAAATGTGGTTGCGCTGACACCCTTGATGGAGCGCTTTGAGCTAGAATATGGCACGTTGACTACTTTGGCCATGTTTCTAGGACGTAAGACACACATATCACTGTACAATGGGAATACCAACATCATCTAACACGTCGTGTATAGCAATGGCAACCCTGCCTGGAATTCTGTACATCCTCTTTGAATATGTGATTCTGAGAGATTCTACCGCGGTTGCTGGAGCTAGGTAAGCTTTCTTATCATTCAACCAGAGATTATCACTATACAGAACAGAACATACTTGCTAATTATGAGGAGAATACAGCGTATGGGTATTTCTATTGTTAGCAATGGAAGCCATTCGGACAGCAAAGACCAACCCACATTTTATGTTGGGCCCGTACAAAATTCCAACTTGGACTACGCCTCTTGGTGCTCTTATCGGTGTTGCTGCTCTTGTCCCCAGCAGCAGCTTCCTCGGTCACATATGCGGTGTCATTGTTGGCTACATCTGTAAGTAATAATGACTTATTTGTGCATGCATGTTTTTAAGACATAAAACTAAAATCATATATATAGGCGGTATGGGCTACATCAAGTATCTTGCTCCCCCGGAAAAGATTCTTCGTTGGATTGAGGACAAGCTCAAATTGCTTGCTATTCTACCGCACTATGTAAGCATCGATCAGAAGACATATGGCCGGTTTGGAGTTCTACCCACCAGTGGCCACCCATTGTCGGCCAATAATAGCACTACCTCTGCTGCATTTTTGGCGGCCAGTGGTCCTGGGCAGCGATTAGGACCTTGAAGGAAGAGTCCAACATTGCTATACTACTAAAAGTAGTAATTGAACTAAAGCTAAGGGCACATGATATGCCTGGAATTATAGCATCAGAACGGTTCTATAGCCTTTTTCAAGGAAAGGTTCTTTGGTACAATTGGGTTTATTTAGCAGCTAAAGGCGTTAATAAAAAAAATGGATTTTCGCATCTAAATATCATTCCATAATACAATGTGAGCTGCGGACTGCAATACTTGGTTGCTGTTCGCTAGTGGTGGAATATCCTTGTTGCGGTAATATTCCG
The DNA here is from genome assembly GCA_001640655.1 of Endoconidiophora laricicola. NCBI lineage: Eukaryota > Fungi > Ascomycota > Sordariomycetes > Microascales > Ceratocystidaceae > Endoconidiophora > Endoconidiophora laricicola. The sequence goes on along the minus strand of LXGT01000073.1, from coordinate 76,449 downwards.
ATAGTGGGGATCTGAAGTTCAGTTCTGAATTTGCTTAAATGCATCACAAACTGCCAGCGGGCCCATAAATAAGCATCATAATTGCATAAACTAAAGTGTCGCGTTTCTCGAAGCTCTGATCTCGCGACGACGACGACATATCTAGCTTAGCGTTTCATTGTGTGGGATTTCTTCTTTTAATGTTTTTTTATACGCCATTATTCTGATATAAACGGCCATTTCTTCTGTTTAGCTTTTCTTTCATTCGTTCATCTAACCTTGACCGCCTGTATCAGTTGTTCTGTCTGTCTACTGGCTTTACTGGCATTGGGTTTCGAAGCTTGGATCGAATACATCCTTTCTCACGACACTTAGACACATCTTTTGCGACTGGGCCTTGATTCCATAGATCTCTTAGCGATTCACCATGTCACGGCTTATCTGTTCGTACCCCTCTACCCCTTCGACAAGCCAACTTGGCCCTCCAAGTTGCTGTAAATAAACAACATCCAACGTTAACCGGGAAACTTGATAGCTTCCGCCTTTCAGATCCGTAACGACCCCCGGCTATTGAAGGCCCCGCCGTACATCTCGCTAGGCTGCATCGTGGCCGGCGTTGCGTGGCTTCTTCTTTTGCCGCTTGACGACTATTCGCGCCGCACGTATATCTCAGAGAACGCCCTGCTTCCTGGACAGGTGCACACGTACTTTAGTGGCAGCGATCAAAACATTTTCAAGGCGTACCGACAGGAAGTCAAGGCGCTTGCTGACGAGAACAACTATGTGTAAGCATCGTATTTCTTTGATTAATACATGCCTACCGGTAGATACAGCCCCACTAATGATGTTCTCTTTGCAAATAGCGTCAATGATGGCCTCGAGAAAATTGCTCGTGACATTGGGCTCAAGACTGCCCGCCAAAACTTCACATACTCGTCTGCCGGCGAGGTCTACTCCGGCGAGAATCTATACGCAATTCTGCAGGCACCCCGTGGCGATGCGACTGAGGCCATTGTGCTAATAGCATCGTGGCGTAACGCTGAGGGTGAGCTCAACATTCAGGGTGTGCCCTTGGCTCTAACTCTAGGTCGATACTTCAAGCGTTGGTCACTATGGTCTAAGGATATTATATTGTTGTTTCCTCCAGAGCCGTTCATGGGAAGCCAGGCCTGGGCTGACGCATATCATGACGTCCATAATACCGAAACGGTAGGCTCTCTGCCTATAAAATCTGGTCTGCTTCAGGGTGCGATTGCTATCGACTACACCCAGGAGAGGCGCTTCAAATCACTTCACATAACGTATGATGGCGTGAACGGTCAATTGCCAAACTTAGATCTGATCAACAGTATCGTAGGAATCTCCAACGGCCAGATGGGATTTCAGTCAAATATACAGCGTATGTGGCAACACGACGATAAGTACGAAGAGCGCCTAAAGACTATGTTCCGTGGCATGTTGAACCAAGGTCTAGGCCATGCTACTGGCCCCCACAGTGCTTTCATCCCATACCATGTTGATGCCGTGACATTGACACCATACGGCGGGGGATGGCAGGACGAGATGGCTATGGGCCGTGTGATTGAGGCATCTTTCCGCAGTCTAAACAATCTGTTAGAACATCTGCATCAAAGCTTCTTCTTCTACTTGCTCATGAATCGTGACCGTTTCGTGAGTATCGGCACATATCTTCCTAGCGCTATGGTCATTGCGGCCAACTTCACTATCATGGCTATCGCTAGTTGGGTTTATAGTGGACAGCCAGATAAAAAGCGCCTACCTAAGGTAAAGCGCCAGGCTATCGATGACAAGGGAATGGATCTCGTACTTTTAGCTCCCATGTCTGACCCTGAAGATGAGAACGCCTTGGTTGAAGTGCCATCATCTGCAGAGCGCAATATAGGCTTGCCGCTCACAGTGGTGATATCGGTCCAAACGCTTGGCCTAGTGCCATTCTACATCTTCAACAACACGCCCTCCAGCGTAAGTTTCTTCCCTCTCGATTGAACGCCTACATATATGAAAATTAACTAACTTTTGGATTGTAGATTGTGTCTGCAGTATTCATGATCTTTGCAGTCGTGAACTGTGCTCTTCCATTCATTATTTCTGGCCTCATATCGTCCTACGAGCCTACCATTCGACAATATCAAGTTATGAAGTCCTTCTCGCTACTCGGTCTCGGCATGTTCTTGTCCACCTTGGCTACCCTGAACTTTTCTCTCGCTTTTGTCATTGGTGTACTATCTACACCTTTTTCCTTCGTCCAGCCTTTGGGTCACAAACTACCCTTAATGCTACCTTACTCTGCCGTCTTGAATGTTCTAGCGCCTCCGGCTGTAATGGCCGTCGGCACTTCACTTGCTGGCATTGACATGGCTGAGTTGCTCAAGGAGGTTGCTTTCGGATGGAACATCTCCGGCATGTACACAAGTGGTATTGTGTGGGGTGTGTGGTGGCCGGCGTGGTTAGTCGCATCAATAATCGTGGTATCAAGTCCAAAGGGAGTTGATGAATAGGAAAAGTATAAAATTGCTATGTTTCAAGATCATGCGGGGTATAATGTTGAAAAAAATTAGTATACTAACAGTCCGTACCAGTGATAATTATAGTTGGTATCGCTTCCATGTTTCACGCTTATTTACATATTTATATTCACTAAGCTCAAGTTGTCGCATAAGCTGTTTATCTCATCAATCTACATGTATTTGTTTGTATGATGGGCTGGTCATCATAGTAAACTACTAATCGGCTTTATCGTTCATTATCTTCATAACTTGTTGGTTGTCTGTGTGATGTGTGATTATCTTTCATTTTGTACCTATCCATCTCACTGTTGTTCCTCAAGATTTACGCCACCCACAGATCGTCGCCAGCCCTCTCGATCCACCCACCAAGCTCGTTAACATTGTCATCCCACTCCTTGAGACGGTCCTTCATGGCGGAAACCTGTTTCTTGTCAAGGACCTTAGGCTGGACCCAGGTGATGTGGGCAATCTCGTCTACTTGATCAACTGTGCCGCGGAGAAGACCTAGACTCAATGCCTTCATGATCAAGTATTCAATCTCCTCGACACGTACCTTGGTTGAGAGAGAGATATCCTTGAAAGACATGGCACGGTCATGGGGAGGTCTGCGGAAAACAGCCTCGGTCAAAGAGGCAAGGTAGATCTTCTGGCGCAAGTGGTCCGAGTACTCGCTAAGAAGATTGTTTGATTCAATATGATTAGAAAGGCCATCATAGGCTGTCAAATCACCGCGGTTGAAGGCAAAAACAAGATCGCGTAGCCACTCATTTTCGCTGTCCTTGAGAGTATCAAGAATAGGATGCAACAACAATTCGCCGAAGTTGTAGATGCTATCGGAAACCAGAGCCGCTACACAAAGGTGATAGGCCCGAATATGGCGCTCTTTAGGAGATAGGCTGGACAGGTCTATGCAAGCAAGGTATAGAAGAGCATTACGGTAATAGGCGGCAAATTCGTTCTTGCGCTAGAGTACAAGATCCATAGTTAGTACATACTAACAACATACAGCACATTTAGTTGAGCATGACAAATCGTACCTGATAGTAGCTAGCATTAGCGTCGTAGAACGTAGCATGGACAACAGACTCTACAGAGTCAAGCATGTCAAGTGTTCTCTCACAACTGTCCAAGTCCTTACGAGCAGCCTCCAAATCAGGAATGTTAAGTCTGACCTTGGCGACGGCTGTAGAGGCAAAGACATATGCATCTCTAGTGTCGGCAGTGTCAACTCTCTTGGCGATTGCTTGCAGGAAAGAAAGACGCTCCTTGTTGTCTATTTACATTACAACAGTTAATGTCAATTCAAGTGACTATGCGTTTATGATACAATATTGTGTTATACTCACTTGCACATTCAGTAGAAGCACTCAGCGCAAGTTGTACAAGCTTCAACTGGTTGATCTTATCTGCAAAAGTGAAGACAAAGGACTTGTAGAAAGCCAGTCTAAATGAGGAACTGGCAGGGGCCTTGAAAAAATCTTGTAGCTTATCGGTCAACTCGTGCCATAGCTTGCGCTCCCAGAGGTCTTCGAACTCTAGAATACTGAACTGTAGGCTCTCTGGCACAGCTTCGCGCTGGTCGGCCAGGAAATCCTGGATCTTCTCGGCGGCAGACATAACTGTGATAGATGCGTATATAGATATTGATATGAGAGACTGAGGCGCTTCAATAATAGTGTTGGCGGAATTGTCGCGAAGTTCTGAGCTTGAAGCTTAACGGCCAAGTATGAAGTGGCACAGCGGGTAGTCTAGAATATTTGAGCAGAGAGACTGTGAGCTGCAGCTCAAAACTGTATGAACTCTGGTGTGTATAGAGATCCAATTGACCAAGAGATATGAAGACGAAAGGAAAAGAAGCTTAAGCTAGAAGTCACAAAGCAAAACAGGTGTGGTGTAGCCAAAGATAAACAAGTAAAAGAGATGTCGTCAATCACAATGAGCTACTGCTTATGCATGCCTTCCCACTAAGATGCAGCTAACGCGGCTGGGCAGCAGCCTGACTGCTATAACGAGCATGCCCCACTTCAAGCCATTGTCAAAGTATGATTGGATACAGCGGCATCTAGTTATTCCATGCCGTTTTGGCCAACCACGTGATGGATAACACTATCAATTTGGCTCTTTGCTTTGAGGGCCCCAGACATCCAACGACACTAGTAAGTGAGGCGCCAAAGCGATTGTTAGTCGTAGCATCACCAAAATCAAGAGCTGAGATAGAGCTAAGGTCTCCACGCCGAGCCTACACCAATCTTCTACCTACCAACCCTCAATTGCAGGGGGCTTCTCTCAGTGACCCAGTTAGCATCAATCTTCTATACCAGCCACGGTTTCTCCGATCTTCACTTCGACATCATGTCCAGCTTCCAGGCTGCTATGCGGTCGTCCCGGGCGACATCCAGGCAATTTCTCGGCCAGCGATCTATTTCTGACATTGCGATTACGCGCACCGGAAAGCCTATTCTTCGTACACCCGGAGGCCGGTAAGTGTTTTCTCAAAGGCCAATGGCGGCATATAATCCGGTCTAGAAACATGCGGCTAACCTTTATTTTTTGGGCAGTTCTTCCCTTGGTGGTAAAATTAACGATCAACTCCACACCCATTGGCCTACATAGCTTGACTAAACTTATCTGCGAATTTAGGAAACACTGCGACAGTGTTTGGTGCCACTGGGCGTCTCGGAAGATACATCGTCAACAGACTAGGTATGCAAATAGCATCTCGATTGCACAAGAGCTATAGTTGCAGGAGTATACTAATAGGGCACTTGTGAAATAGCTCGTCAAGGATGCACCGTGGTTGTCCCCTTCCGTGAGGAAATGGCCAAGCGTCATCTCAAAGTCTCTGGCGATCTTGGCCGTGTAGTTTTTGTTGTAAGTTAGAGTTATACTTCTTTACTTGGTAGCGTACATGTTGTATATTAACACAGTATTTACAGGAATATGATTTGCGTAACACTCAATCCATTGAGGAGAGTGTCCGTCATTCCGATATCGTTATCAATTTGATCGGCCGCGATTACCCTACCAAGTATGTCTCTTCAATCCCTGTATTTATGAATATTGAAGGTAAATAGTAATACCTAACGTATTGTAGGAACTTTACCCTAGAAGACGTCCATGTTGAGGGCACTGAACGTATTGTCGAGGCTGCTGCGAAGTACGATGTCGACCGTTTTATCCAGGTCTCGTCATACAACGCGGATCCTAAGTCAGAATGCGAGTTCTTCGAAACTAAAGGTCGTGGTGAAAAGGTTGCTCGTGAGATCTTCCCCGAAGCCACCATTGTGCGCCCTGCGCCCACCTTTGGATTTGAAGATAACCTCCTGCTTAAACTGGCCACTATCACCAATCTCTTTACTGTGAATAATATGAAGGAGAGATTCTGGCCTGTTCACGTCATCGATGTCGGTCGTGCGCTCGAGATCATCTCCTTCAATGATGCTACTGCTAGTCAGGTGTATGAGCTCTATGGTCCTAAGAACTACTCAATGGCTGAGATTGCAGAGTTAGTCGACCGTGAAATCTTCAAGAAGCGCAAGCATATCAATGTGCCCCCTAAGATCTTGAAGCCTATCTTCGATCTTTTGCATAAAACTGTTTATTGGCAAACCGTTTCGTCTCAGGAACTTGACCGCGAGCTGTACGACCAGGCCATCGACCCAACAGCCAAGACCTTTGCAGATCTCGGTATCGTGCCTGAAGATATTAGCAAGTACACCTATCACTATCTGGTAAGAATCCTCTCTGGCTACAACATCTTTCCGCATTTGACACAATATACTAAATCTCCTCCAGCAAGGCTTCCGTAACTGGGCATCTTATGATCTCCCTCCAGCGACGGATAAAGAAAAGCGCGAAGACCGCAAGTACCTCCACGTCATCGACAACCAGTAAACAGTCTGTTTGGATGGCGTGGCGCCTATTTTGCCAACCAATCTGACCAAGTACAGTGTGTTCTCAGTATACAGTATGTCTTTGTTACAGCGGGACAAAGCGCGAAACCGTGTTTTTTAAGTGTACATATATAAATTCAATTTCGCGAAGTGGCGTCTCTTGGACGTCTGTTCTATTCATTGTTGCTTGCATGGCATGAAATCTCGTAGATGTAGTGATTAGTAGCCACGATGCGGCGGCATTCAATAATACCAAGCAGTATCAATCTAGTTCTGAACTACAAAATATATAAAAAATTACTTACGTTGCTCTTGAATTGCTGAGATATCGCACTCTAGATATAATGTTGCCTATTTCTTACGATATGCTAAAAACGAAGCATTACATCGTATTATGATTTAGCTTCTATGTTCTTGCTGGTCTTCCCACTGGCAGTAAGCCTTTTTCAGAAAAAAGCGTCACTGCAAAAAATTGATAGTGGGATCAATCAACTTCATGTCGCACTTTACTCATTTTACCTCCAACATCCCACTCATACAATCGTCGCTTCAGGCAACCAATTTTCCAATGAGCTTCAACGACAATGATGACGAGCCTATGTGAGTCGCCAACGGAAATTTTGGTCATATTACGAAGACAACTATAGAGACTAACACAACCTGTCTGCCCGGCTATCCAGCGTGCTCTCAGCCCATGCCCTCGCGGCGCTAGCCGAATTCAACGCCGAAAAAGACGCGCGGGAAGAGCAATTTAACAAACTTCAGGCAGCAGCCGAGATCGATGCAGTATCACGCGAGGCGTCTGCGGTGCCACTAAGCATGGAGGCGTTTGGTGAAGACTGGAATGAGTCACAGTTTTGGTATTCCGACGATACGGCGCGGCTACTGGCCAAACAGCTTGTGCGTGGCTGCACGGCTGATATGACAGTTGCTGTGGTCTCAGCGCCTAGTGTTTTCGTGGCTTTGAAGAATATCATCAGAGAGACCCCGGATATGGTGGTCCCGAAGCTAGTGCTTCTCGAGCACGATAACCGCTTCAGTGTATTTCCTCAGTTTGTCTTCTATGACTTCCAGCAGCCATTCAAGTTACCGCATTCTCTAAAGGGCTCCGTTGACAGAGTTATTTGTGATCCTCCCTTCCTAAGTGAAGACTGCCAGACTAAAGGTAAGCATGTCATCTGTATTTACTTTCACATATCAAGAGAAGGCGAGTCCCTAACACATTTTGTCTTTTAGCCGCCATGACTGTCCGATGGCTGTGCAAGCCTGACCCGTCCCCCAAGAACATCATTTTATGTACTGGCGAACGTATGGAGATCCTTGTCAATAAGCTGTACCGCTCTTTCGGTGTCCAAACCACTACATTCGAGCCTGTACATGCACATGGTCTGAGTAACGAGTTCTACTCGTATGCCAATTTCGAGTGTGACGACTGGAAGTGGAAGCAACAGTTATAGATATTTACTCACATTATTTAGAATTAGATACTACTTTGTCAGTTGATGCAAATGACATTCACTCACGGATGAACAAAGACAGCATACATTATGATATATGTAGAGGTATTGATTATGTTATGGTGATGGTGTTGGTAACTTCCAAATGATAGCAATTTGGTAAGGATTTGTTGAGAGATTAACGTTAAATTCCAAACGTACCAATACCAGAACTTGTTTCCCTTAGCTCAGGTTAACTTATTTGTTTTACGATGTAAAACAATAGGTAAGCCTGTGAGCTCATTACTTCTGAGAGCGGTGCCATCTGCACCTTGTGGTCGTTAAACTTGAACCATTGGTCACCTACACGGCAATACACCAGATAGTGACCAGTCTCAATATCGCCAATGTGGACAATTACACTCAACAAATCATAAGTGCAGGCGCGGTTGTATTGCCGGTTTGTCTTTACGTCAGTGGTTCGACCCATCACTGTATATGGAAGCATATTAAGCTCCAGAGGGAAGTCCACTTGCGTATCGATCTTGATTGCGCGCTCATTACGGCCTTGCTTGAATTCAAAGCGCTAAGGAGCAATGTTAGCTGCTGTACTATTGAATATAGTGATGCTAAGGTTGAAACAAAGATCATTTCATCATACCTTTAGTTGGATAGTTAGTGTGTTGGGAAGGCGTTTTAAACCAGTTCGCCGTCTGGCGCTTTGCATAGATTTGCAATTCTGGCAGCGATACTCGCATTTGTCATCACTAATATACTCTGTATCGAGACAATCCTGTAATGTGACGATCTTGCGCTCCCCTCTTTTCCTGCGAACAGAAGATGATTCCAATCCTAGATTCAAATCCAAGAAGGACTGGAACGAGTCTGTTGACTGATGGCATTTAGAGCATATCGTCGTACTTTGCATCTTACCATAGAAAACTTGGTGAACAATGCACTGGCAGTTAATGTCGTGTGTTCCCTCGTCTTTTTGGCCTTCGATATCACTATTCCTTTCGTGTAACTCCTCGGCAAGAAACTGGAAGAATTCGTGAGCATCCTGTTCACGAGTCGTTACCAAGTTTTCGAACGCTTTCTTTTCGGAAATCCAGAATCCAGAGAGAATATTGGCTGGCGTGTATCCGTTGGTGTTTTCTACACTATAGAATTCTTGGAATACATCGTCCATAGCACAGCTCAAACAGTGACTCACTGTGCAGCCAGCATGACGGTCCGATAGATAGTAGTTTCTTAAGATTGGGTTATGTAAGAAACTCTGTAGGACTACATTTTGGTAGCAAGTTGCGCCTGCATTGTAAAGGCCGCGTAAGCCATTTGCTCGACATGAAACGGCTGTTGTGTTGGTTGAAATGAAACGCAATTCTTCACGTGCGTCATCGACGGGCATCTCCTCAAGTCTTCTCTTGCGGCCTTGGTTTAGCGAGTTTGTTAGTCAATCTCATGATTTTTCTTCTCTTTCCTTCTAGCAGCATGCCGCTAACAGCATGGACAAAGGTCTACTTACGAGTGAAGGATCCGGTGCTCTGCTTCAAATAGCGAAGCTCCTCCAGGGTTGGATCGTACACTAGGTCGTCACACATATGGCAGTACAATACTCCACTTCTAGAGTCGACATCTACCGATAGCGATTGTTAGCACACTTTCAGCTCTCCGGGGCTAGCAGTCAAGAGCAGATCATGTGATACTTACAGAAGCGATGATGCTTCTTAGTGCCATGTTGCGCGATGCCATCGTGAGTTACTATGTCGGGACACTGCAAGCATAAATAGTTCGATGTTATAGTAGTTACAACTTGGCCGGAGCTACTACGGGCGGTTTGTGGGATAGTTTGGGTAGCGTCATCGAATATACATCGCAGTATCAACTTATAACTGTTGATACAGGTGTTGATCTGGTCCTGCGATTGGGTGAGCAACATCTGGGTATGTTCTATAAGATCACAAGATATGTGTCAGCGGAAAAGTACAGCTTCTAGTCTAAAGAGAGATGTGTATTCGCTCACCACAGCCATACATTGGCGTGCCCTTCACAGGCGGATTTACGCGCGCAGGCTGCTTCGCCGGGGACTGAGTGTTTGACGCATTGGACATATTGGTGATGTGATAAGACGGCGCAAATAGTATACAGCGGCTATTAGGCCAGGTTTCGGTTTGGAACCCTATATTTTGTAGTGTTCTGGGTCGGCTCCCGTTGTGCAGTTCCGGGTGGTGCAGCCCGTGTTTCGCGATTAGATAGAACAAAGTCAGAAAGGATCACAAGTTGGCGCAAGGCTGGAACCAGGTGATGCAAAGAGCAAGGCTGAAATCCGGGCCCAAAAAGGGAGAGGCAGCGGTTAGATGGCGAGAATTGAAATGTCAAATGTTTTGCAGCTCCGCCGGATCGGTCTGACGTCTAGGGTAAAAGATGCGGCTGTGGCAGCAATGGTGCATGAGAAGAGCGGTAGAAAAAAACGGCCGCCGGTTGAAATTAAGATTAAGGATAAAATGGCAGGCTAGATTTAGAGATGGATAGAGAAGGACTGTAGACAAAAGGCTGATGAAGTGCTGATGCTAGACTGATCAAGAGTCGAAAGTCTAGACAGATTTAAAGTGCCAAAACACACCGCAGTTGTTTATTCACCGAATCCAGCTGGCAGGTTAGCGACGCGCAACAAATCGTTAGTTCTGATGAGGGTATGAGGGTAGGTTTCAGAGCCTAGGGTTTACGGACGCTAAATAACGGCGACTTGTTTACTCTAGGTTAAAATTATCTTTATCAAAGCGATCGCATCAGAGAAATGCATCGGATGGTAGAAAGAAAGCGCGATATGCTATTGTTCCGTTAATCACGATGCCATAGTTGTTGGTGTTTACATCAGACCCAATTAACTTATCTGACATGAGACCTTCAAACCCTTAGCAACCCTGCAGACCTCATCACGTAAAGTTACTTCATCTTAATACTCGCTAAACATATATAACTATCTGTACAACATAACTAGCAGTTGAGATAGTGCATAAAGTACTCAAAAATAAAACTTAATTATAGTTTTGTATCGTTTGCTAACAATGTCTCAGTGTACACATCGTTTTAGTAAAGTCTACATCCGACAGGAGTAACGTCTACGGGTTGCATAGAAACTACTAGTATTAATAAATTTTTTTTAGAGTAATCAATACTACGATGCCCGTTTATTGAACGCTTTACTCGACTAGATGTTAACTATGACGGGTGCAAAAGAGCAGGCAACCAACTTAGTCATGCATACTTGCTCCAGATGGTCTCTTGCCGATCATATAGTAAATGAAACGGCCAGGTCAGCTATCTTTGACTTGGAGTACGATGAAGCCTAATCATTATCTTGCTAACTTGAGAATTGAAGTAGTAGTACCTGTAAAGAATAGAGTCTGAGCTTGAAAACCAAAACTAAAACTCCATCTACAAACTGTAGGCAAGGCTACCTGACTATATCAAAGTTTTTTTTTTTTTCATTCCCCTCTTTGCAAACTTATACTGATTGTGGCCATTACTACCGGTAGTAGTCCCGACTGATTTAATCAAGTATGGGAATAATATATTGGGATACAATTTTTTGCGAAATTGTCGACGTGGAAGATGTAACATGGAGAATCTACTGGAAGCAAGCCCTTGGTAATTTGTAATCGAAGATACTATATATATGCTTATAAATGGTACGCTTCTACTATTGTGAGTTGTAGTATTTTTCCCCTTCATAGTCATGACTGCCGGTAATACTACTAGTAACATATGAAGCTATGCCATTAACAAGTAGCATTTTTATTACTACTACTAATTGTCGGCAACACACCTGTACTATCTGTAGCGTGAACCCACACAGAGACAATATAACTGAAAAAAACATGGCTGTCGGAAGCTGTCACAAGGATAGTGTCAGATTTGGTGTCGGCGTATGTACAATGGAAACATGCGCATATATGGAAAGTTTTGAGTTTCTATATGACATCATTTGTAGTCTGGAAATCCCAGCACCTAAGTTGGAGGGCTAAGATATCGCAAACTGTATAGCAATGCCTAGATAGTTACTTATTTAACAAATAGACGAGCCTTCAGAAAAGAAAATAGGATAGTAAGAAGTATCCATACGACTGTACTATGAGCTATCTACATATGAAGCCATGGGTATGTGCTTCACAGAAATTCGTATGATGCCAAGACTTTTTAGATTGAACGATAGACAGCGCCTGACGTAGCAATGTCACTAACGCATCTGTATATGATAGGAAATGGTAAGGCTAGATAGTGCCGAGCAGAATGCCAATGTAGTGGCATAAGACTAGTGGGGACTGTAAGAAAGTACATAATCACGAGCAAGCCTTTGTAAAAATCGGAAGGCTCGGAAAGCAATAATTATAGCTTTTTGTTGGTTTAATGTCGGGTAGTACTGTCAACTTTTTCAAGTCCTATGACCGATCAACGTTCATATCGCCAAGAAATATCATGGCAGATCTAGACAATGTTTGCCAGCTTTTAAACGGAACAAGAAACCATACATACTACTAGTACGTTGTCTACAATGATATGTTTGGAGTAAGGCACAGACTAGTGGCTTGCTGCATCTGTACCAAGCTCTCTTATTCTTATTAATATAGGCTACAAAAAAAAAAACCTAGATAAAACGACTGTAATTCTGTTGCACATATCGGTCTACTGATATTTTTTCGGCGTAGATGACAAAACATGCATTAAGCGCTGACAATCCTGAAAAAAAACCCCCAAAAACTTACTTACTAGAGAAACGTCCTTTCCCACCAGCTATAAAGCGCAGAATCTCACAGGTTTGGATAGCACCGTCGATATTGTAGCATCCGCTGTCAGATTGTTCTTCTTAGATGCTGTTCACTGATACCTCAAAATATATGTATCTGCTATGTAATAACAAAAAGGGTAGTGGCTCCAAAGTCTGTTGATTCTCGGATCAGTCGGGGCTTATAGCCGACCATATAGACATTGATGGAAGTTCTGGAGTCGAGAATCCGCTAAGAAGTACTAGAGAACGTCATTAGGAAGAGAGTGGAGAGGCGGTAATTGAGCCTCTGCATTTAACGCCAAGTCGGACTGAAAATTGCCCGTTTTGGGTGTGTTAGTGGCTATAAAATCGACGGCAATTGATTGAGCTGAAGTTGACAAAGGCATATCTGTTCGGATGCGGACCTGATGATTCGATATCTCTTACTATAACATTTGAATCCATATCATTACTGGGTAACGTGACGCCTTATTCCATCAATGGCACAAACTGCATCGACGTTGATGTTTAGTGGGAACTCAGCTTTCGGGCATTATAAGTTGTTATTGGTGTCTTTATAAGTGAACATGGTTTCTGGTTATACCAGGAGCATTCTTTTTATCGTGGTATCATTGTACAGCTATCAAGCAAGCTCAAACCTAAGCGGCGGCTCTTTGTGATCAATGCCCGTATCCGTCAACCTCACTGTTATATTCCTCTACTTATCTACGTAACTCTCTATATTTAACATGCTATTTTCTGGCTAGAGACGCGATCTCTCTGCCCCAAGTCGTAAGACCATAAAACACTTTAGTCAAGGCTCGCCAACCGGGCTGTCACAACTGAGTCGAAACCACCCCTGTCGCTGTCCTTCCCATTGCAGAAAATTAAGGTCAAGCGCTTTAACAGGAAGACATCGTGCTTATAACGCTATCTTCTCTGTCTATATTACTACCTGTTTCTTCATAGTAGCTTTTGCCGGCGCTACAAATCGTTATTCAGAGCGCCGCCTAGGTCCTCGTTAAGACGAGCGGGCTTGATAAGTGACATAATAGTTAAACCAAACGACGACGCGGCCCCGGCTTGCTTGTACCTTGACTACAAGGTCATCGATCACGCGAAACAAACCAAGAACGGCTCAAGTTGCTAATCGAAACGCCAAGCAGGTATCTTATTGTATGAATACCTCTTCCCACTTTTGCCCCTTCATCTGGAGATTCGACCCATTTCTATCTGATTTCTGGAAAGAGCCCCGATCTTACATAAGAAAATAAGGAAAGAAGGAACTACCACCACCTCGAGTTTTCTCCGGCAATTGCCCAAACACATAAAGCCTACCATACGCGCCTATCCATTTTCTGTCTCCTTCTTATTTCTAGAGCGTTTTCTTCTTCGTCATCATCTATTCATCTCTCCCACCTTTATCAACTTTCTTTTGTCCTTCCTGGCTGTAATCTGTTATCTATCAAAGAAAATATTGAAAGCAACCCTCACCTCGGTAATAAAATAGCATCTTTTTGCTGCGCAAAGATCTGCTATCTGTACATACATCACTGGGATCCTTGTTGCTGTGCGTTGTGCTGCATTGCCGCGCTGTCGCTAAATTTCTGTGGATGTCTCATATATGCTAGTTTCTAGCGGCTGTTCCTCTCTCCTTTCAAGCTTAGACCTATCTTTTTTTATTGTCTAATATTCCCTTCTTCGTTAGTCCCAACGTTGTTTCCCGTTAGCAATTGTCCACCCATTTTTATCGCTGCGCGATACATTTGCTATGATGATGGCCATGAGTTCTACTGGCTTTCGATCGGCCGCCGTGGCATCATTAGTTTTTGCTTCTCTGGCGCTTGCTCATGGAGATGAAGATGCCGCCGCCATGAACATGGGCGCAAGCTCTGGCGCCAACATTACTGTTGATATGCCGTCAGACAGTGGTATTCCCAACTCTTATTTCAATCATGAGGAACACCGCGGGGCCCTTTTTACCCACATTATCATGATGCTTATGGCCTGGGTAGTTGTTCTTCCTATCTGTAAGTAATTTCAAGCTTGATCTGGACTGGAAAATAGCCGTTTAGTGCCGATACTAACCTGTTGTGTCTCTATAGCCGTCATGTTTTCACTCGCTAAGTCCCGATATACCATAATCTCCCAGCTTGTATTTGGCGGTCTTAATATCTTTGGTGTCTTCATTGCCGTCGGATACAACACTAGCACGCCAGATCTATACCCGAATAATGCCCATCACAAGCTGGGCTGGATTGTCACAGCCGCCACCTGCGTCCAGATTGTTATTGGCATCATTGGCAGACTTGCCGGCGCCATTCAGAACAGAACCAAGCCTTACTCAAGACAGCAACATGAGCAAGTCGCATTCATCCCTACTGTCACCTCGCCTACTGTCATAGGCGAGCATACCCTATACAGAACGTCTGATGATAGCGCTCATGGAACCGCACACAGCGCCACTTCATCGCATTCAAGAAGTAGTACGGCCTCAACCTTGAACTTTGAGATGCAAAGTGTACCCAAGGAGCGGTATGAAGAAGATCAAGATATCGAGGATATGGCAGGCGAGCAAGT
The DNA here is from genome assembly GCA_001640655.1 of Endoconidiophora laricicola. Taxonomy (NCBI): domain Eukaryota; kingdom Fungi; phylum Ascomycota; class Sordariomycetes; order Microascales; family Ceratocystidaceae; genus Endoconidiophora; species Endoconidiophora laricicola. The sequence continues at coordinate 61,265 of LXGT01000073.1, read as the reverse complement.
GTTTATGTCCAGCAATTGGTCGAAATGGTTTCAGCGCTCTGAATTCCGAACTGGGTTCTTCTCGAACCGCGTCTGGTGTATCTTCTTCCCCCTATACTACAATTTCATAGACAGAGTTAGCTTAGTTTTCGGTTTTATCACCATTGCCACGGGCATTGTTACTGTTGGACGCTTCTTTGAGGGTTCACATATCTTCTCTGGCCTTGCTCATTGGATCAAGGGCGGCATCTTCTTCTGGCTGGGAATACTAACTCTTGGTCGTTGGTCTGGAAGCTTCGGTGATCTAGGTTGGGCCTGGAATATCCGTCCTCGTCTCACTGGTCAAGGCTGGCGTCCAACAGCCGAGTTCACTGAGAGCTTCTTTATATGGCTGTATGGCATCACCAACGTCTTCATGGAGCACCTCGGTAGCAAAGATGGAGTTTGGACATCCCAGGATCTCGAGCATGTCTCCATCACAATCTTGTTCATCGGTGGTGGCATGTGCGGTATGCTCATTGAGTCGTCTGTAATGCGTGATCTTCTCAATACTACCGTCGATGAGTCTGTCTCGACTGCTGAGGATCTAATGGTCGATCGCGAACGAGGCGAGGCCGAGAAACCTAGTCAATATAGTTTCTCTATGAATCCCATCCCTGCTCTCGTCATATTGCTCCTTGGCATCATGATGAGTTCCCACCAACAGCATTCGATGGTATCTACCATGATCCACAAGCAATGGGGTGATTTACTATCAAGCGCGTCGTTTGCTCGTGGCCTTACCTATGTAATTATGTGGCTTCGCCCTCCTACGTCCGTCTACCCTTCGCGTCCGCCGACTGAGCTTCTTACTTCGTTCGGCCTTATTGCTGGCGGTCTCATCTTTATGGCAAGTGTAAGTAATATCTTCGCTAATCTTGACCAATATATCTTGCCCTTTGCTAACATGTATATTTACTAGGCCTCAAATACGGTCGACGCGATTATCCGAAACAATCTCGATGCGATGTTTCTCTACACTATCACTATGGGCTTTGTTGGTCTGCTCATGGCCTGGGTTATATTCGTTCTTGCTCTAAAAGGTTGGGCTGTCCGAAAGGAGAGGTTCACTCGTCGTGCTTAAGCATAATGTATAATGCCACCTTCGTAGTATCATGTAGACTTTAGTCTCCATGTAATCTTTCTGTCGAGTTAATGGGCTGCGTGTCTATGAACCGCTCCATAGCTCTCCCTTTTTGCATATTTTCTTGAGTTGGTTGCGTGATCTTCCTCCTGTGTGAGGAAGTTGATGCCTCCCAGCTATTCATTACGATACCCTACTTTTTTTCAGCTCGTTAACGAGGCATTACTATGTATAGCAAAGATAGTCCTCGGATTAATTAATTTCAATACTTACAACCCTTGATGTAGCTTGTTATCTAGTCGTATAGAGATGATATCTAAAATATGTATCTGCATTATTTTGTTTTTATTTGATGGCAGCCTAAACTTCCTACCCAACTATATGCAGGAATGACCTAGCTACCTGCCAATCATCAACAGTATTGCCCTATTTACGTCAGACAACTTCTAGATGAGCCGTTAGCCATTATCGAAGTAGCTGAGTCTCTAGCATGAACTGATAAAATTTATATTTGATTAGAAGTAACTATAGGCACAGGACCCTTTCATGGCCTTAGCCTCATGGTATTAGCCTAAATATAATGAGCCTTATCAAGAACAACTTAGTGAACAAATATCTCATCTGTCTAGTTATCTAAATACTGTGTGCCACTAATAAAACCCTTACTAACCCTATATAAGTTGCAAATTTATTTTTATTTTCACATGAGATTTCCATTATCTTCATACCATTATGCCATCACATTTATCTCACATTAATTCAACTTTTCTTCTCATTCTAGGCATCTACTAGCAGCACCAACATCTACTCCAAATCCGTACAAGATGCCCAAATTCAACAAGGCCTTTTCCTCATACTATCTTCAGCGCACTACGGTTGAACTCGCCGAAGATCTTGACTGCGTGCGTGCTGCTGAAGATTTCAAGGCGGACTCCATCGAGCTTCTAATTCATGCTCTACAGCAGGGCTCTGCTACTTTCTCTCTAGCCGATCAGAGCCGCGTCGCCAATGCTATTGTGGATGAAAAGAAAGAGTAGAGTCTTGAAACGAACATCGAAAATCACTATCCTTTTGTTTCAAAGCAGCTTAGCATGGCTTTTCTTCTTACGAAGCCATTTTTAGCTGACGCTTATGTCAGCTATCGAACAAAATAGGTTTTATCTATCAATTAGATGATACACTTCAACTGCAGTCATGATTTGTCAGAACCGCATAGCGTTCATTTTATTCTCTGACCTTATTATCTCTCTATTACTTAAAACCTTTCAATAAACACACAAACACACATCTATATTTCTTCCACTCATCCGCACTGAAATAATATCAAATACGTATCTTTTTTGTCTTGCTAGTGATTTTACATTGATCTACCTTACAATAAGTAGCATGCTTTGTGACATGCTTTAATCTGAATAACAATTCCAATAAAATTCAATACCAGATCATCCTCATTGTTATTCTTGCCACTAGTGCTCACAGAAGTGTGAACCAACATGTTTGCATCCATAGTTCAGATAGTCTTGTCTCACCGACGAAAGTCAAGACTGGGACGAACACCATCTAGACTGGGCCGAACGGATGTACTGGAACTTCTTCTACGTCTGGCCCGTTGTTCGTTTGGATCAGTTGGGTTCAAGCCCGTCGTTTTGGCAAACAGATTGAGGATATTCGTAAGCGAAACAACGCCAGTCAAACGCCCAGACTGGTTGTGACTGTGGGTTCCAGTGCCTGATAGGAGAGACGGCCCATAGTTGGGAGATGATGACAGATAACTCGATGAACCAGGTACTACAGCTGGTGACGACGTCGATAGTATCGGCGACTTGGGCGGCAACAAAGGTGTAGTGGGGTTAGAATTTGCGGGCGATGCAGCTTCGACTACCCACATACGATGCGATTGCGTAGCAACCAATTTAGCTAGAGTATGTGATAGAGTTGAGTAGTTCGTGACGTAGAAGACTGGGAACGAATCACGGCCTTGGTCAAGACCCCGAGCATCAAGAATCACAGATATAAAATGAATGCAGGATGACTGCAGAAGGTGGGCACTAGATGAGGTGGTGAGATGGCGGACATCTACCGTAGAGATGTTGCCGACAACCTTTTGTCGCGCGTCGAGTACGGCGAGACTGGTAAGGCCTTCGTTGTACATGAGCAGAAGTGCATCTGCTAGTGGACTATCGTGACTAGGGGGCAGTTAGCAATGGCCAATTTCTAATAGCAATGTGGTTTATTGTCAAGCTTACCTCACAGCTAGGACACTCTTGCTGGCAATATTGAGCTCCTGGATGCTGATAGAGTATGTGCCCTCAATAGTCGGGAAATTGATGCCCTCTTTCCAGAAAAACTCGATAACTTTGAGCTGATCTAGCAAGCCTATAACATCCCCAGAACTATCAGTTACCAGCAATGAATGGATGCCACTTCCTAGCACCTCCATGGCTTTATCTAGCTTCTCTGTGTGCTGTAGGTTGATTAAAGTCTCTTTGCGGCAGACCGGACGGATGTCTCGTAACGTCAGTGCAAGTCCCTTTTGCGCCTTTGCTGAGATTTCGGCAAATGTTTCGCGGGCATCTTCGTCTGGCTTGGCTAGTCCAATTATTACAAGGAGGTAAGCGTTGAGATCGTTGAAGTCGAAAGTGGATATGGCAACTTTGGAGTCCGTAGTCTCACGGATCAAGACGGCATTGGAGTTTTGTGCTTTAGCCAAGGCCTATTACTTCTATTAGCGTTGCTTTTTTGGGGCACATGTATGTTTTTTTGGGTTGTATATTGCGTTCAAATATTCAATGATCTACTGGCATAATCAGTACTTACGTTAGTTGCTTCTTCAACACTAGTATCCAAGGTTACCCAATTTACATCGCTGGCCATGACTAATTCACCAATAGCGATATCGTGCCAATCTCTGTTAGTAAATCGTGGGTTGAGCTTGCGATTGCGCTGAGTTGCTTGACTCTGGCTGCTTATTAGATCCTGTAGCGCAGCCTGTGTAAGAGAGGGATTTCTGCCCGAGCGAGGCGACGATGGTACGCTGTGAAGGCTTTCAGCTAGGGCTTGTCTATGGGTTGCTAGCACAGGGATTCCAATTGCCGGCGGGGGGCCGGCAGAGCTAGATGCATTACTACGCAAGCTGGCCGAGGAAGGCTGCGGCGACGGGACGTGTCGAGAGCTTCTAGAGAAAGGTATCGGTATAGTAACGGGATCAGTACGGCCGGTGCTAGTGGCCTTGATTGGCGTAGCGGGGTTCTCAGCCATATTAGTGGTGTAGGCAGCCAATCGAGAACAGGATTTATGCTGGTAGCGTAGTGCGTAAGTATGTGTAGGCGGTAGCTTGTTAAACAGCGTATCAGAGTTGCTGAGATAGAATATGCGGCGTTAGAAGATAAGAGAAGCTGCATAAAAAGGGGACTGAATATAAGCAATTCCAAGCCAGAAGCCTTTGATTGGGAGAGCTTGCCTAATTAGAGCGTTTGCTGCTGATGAGCTTGGAAAGAAGCCCGCAGTATTTAACTGGAGTACGTATGTACTACGTATGTAGGTTGGCTCAAAGCGGCCAAATACTTGGGCGTATGCTCACTGAGGCGATAAAGATGCCAACCCCAATAGTATAAAAAATAGTATAACAATGCTCTAACCCTTTCGTGATTAGGCTGTACGTCTTAGGCTTGCAAACGTTAGTCCGGCGCGCTTTTGTTTAGAATGCGGGGAGCTGTGAATATTAGCAGCTCAGAGGCAATGGCGACGTTTTGGGAGACTTGTCAGGCGCTTGATGGATCGTTGAACATGAGCTGTGTCTTGCTTTTATAGAAGCATCATATGCTGCCCACGCGGGCCTTGTCTAGAGCCGGCCCATGTAGCTCGTTAAGGGGGCCAAAATAACAAAATAACAAAATAACACGAAGGCTGGAAACATTATCAGGTGACAAATTTATTGAATGCTCTTCAGCCTAACATTAGCTTTAAAGGTCATACCAATCTTACAGCTGCTACAGCTACTATTAACACAGAATGTGTTTCATCGTGAACCATGTTTCTAACATCTTTGACAAGTAAATGGCTACTTCATCCTGGCGTTTTCTAATGATACAAATGTTTGTCTTTGTATTAACCCTAATACCCTAATGGACTCAAGTAGATGACCTTCACCGCTCTGATTAAATGCGTTTCCCCGTACTAATTATTCAAAGAAGAAGTTGTTAAGAATAAGTTTTTTTCAAAACTCTGGATTTCTATCAACGCCTCCCTACTAAGCAGATCTATTATATATATTTTTGTATGTAGAAAATCAACCTACTAAAATAACAGACATTGGAGTTTATAATTATTTGTTTCAGAGAATACGAATATATAGCAGGAATCATGACTATAGCCTTGTTATAACTTAAGCCATGCTTTACTGTATAAACCTTTTTGTCGCAGATACTTTTCTTTGCCGTGGATGGGGTCTGGCGCCTTGTACTTTGTACCCCGCTGATAAGAGATAAGAACGACGAACTCACTAAACAAAGCAGAGGGGCACTTATTCCATTCGTTCACAGCCCTTCATTGGAAACAAACAGGGGATAAAAACAGAGCATGGAAAGTTACATGGGGCTAGTGACGCTGTCGAGAAGCTGATTTGCTGATAAGTATTGATTTGCCAGTGGAGGATACTGACTGCTTATTTAGGCTTTTGATAAGTTGATTGCCCCACCAAAAAGTTGAAAGAAGCCTCAAAAACCTGGCAATGTAGATAGATATGGATTTGCGCCTAGCAGCCAAATGATGGTACTTGTGTGTCCACGATCAAAGATGCCTTGATATATTGGTAATAAGAGGATCTCCAGCTAGGAAGTTTAGCCTGCCTTCTCTTACCGCTCATCAAGCCATTCAGCGTTTAAGAAGTACTAGTTGCTTCTATGCAGGTTGCAGGATGGACAGGCATATATAGACTGTAGACAGGGTTATTTGTGTGTAATTGCATACCCTCAGTTGTGACAATACATCATACTACTAAGTACTATTGTGTAATAACAAAGAGAAAGGGCAGCAAGATCCTGCACCCTTTTCGGGTGCTGCTGTTGGTAATTTTTTTTTGGGGGGGGGGGGACTTAAGAGGGGATATGCATTTACTGGTAGTTGTCCAGGTTACTCCCATCCTCTGGCGGCGATAGCGAGTATCAACATAGATCCTAACAAATATAACTTATAACTTACAAGTTAGATCAATTATATTACTTTATGCTATCTCCTTATCCAGTGCCAGCCTGATAAAAAATTGTAAAGCCCTGATATGCAACCCCACTCTTAAATTTGCATCAAATCAACCACCGTGCTAACGCTTCCCTTCTGGCCTCCTCTCGCACTAGACGACTTCCTCCCCTAATAATAGCAAAAAAAAGAAAAAAAAAGAAGCAAATCCGTTCCTCGGTGTACGGAAGCCTTCTCATTTATTTTTTTTGCTCTTCGACCTGTGCTTGCTGTGGTTGTTTAACCTCGTCCTTGTTTCGCCCTTGCCGTTGCTTCTGCTCCATACGAAGCTTGGCTTTGAAGAGAAAACGAATCTCTTCAAATTGATTATTCAAGCCGTTTACTTCGCTTCCTTTTTCTTCTCCTCCCCGGACCGACCATCGATCGTTGTCCCTTGCCTGCCTTGAGAGTCCTCTTCCTGAAGTCTCTTGATCACCCAAGGCCTCGACAGTCTCTCATCCATATATACCACTCTTCGCGGTTCAATCATCGCCTATATAACGGAAATAATCTAGTCTGATCCACCATGTCGGTTCTCCCCGCTGAGGTTGCCAGCGAGCTTGGCCAGCTTCTGCAGGCCCTGCAGTCGCCTGACAACACCATACGCTCTCAGGCCGAGGAGCACCTTCAGAGCAACTGGACTGCGACACGACCGGATATTCTTTTGATGGGCCTGGCTGAGCAGGTCAACCTGTCTCCTGACGTGTCGGTAAGTAAACATGAATCGAATCGAATCGAATCAATACATCCGGTGCGATATCTCGAAATTGGCGCCTGTTTCTAACTTTTAATTGGTGGATAGACCCGTTCGTTTGGTGCCGTCATCTTTCGCCGTATCGCCTCTAAGACCCGCAAGAATGCCGACGGCGAAACTGTGGACATGTTTTACTCCCTGCCGGCTGACCAGGCCGCTGCTGTGCGCAGCAAGGTCCTGGAAGCCCTTTCCCACGAGCCTGAGCGCCCGGTGCGCAACAAGATTAGCGACGCCGTTGCTGAGATCGCCCGCCAATATGTCGATAACGGTACGTTTTAGTACATCGACAAGCTACTCTGATTCTAGCTCGATATAAAAAAAAAGCCTCTACTAACTTGCTGGCTTAGATGATACTTGGCCCGAGCTGCTAAACGCTCTTTTCCAACTTTCAATGGCCCCTGAGGCTGAGAAGCGTGAGACTGCTTTCCGTGTTTTTGCTGCCACCCCCGCTGTGATCGAGAAGCAGCACGAAGAGGCTATCTCTGGCGTCTTCAGCAAGGGCCTCAAGGATGAGGCTACCTCTGTATGTCAAAAATTTTTGGCTTCTACTATGGTTATGTAATATATTGCTAACATAACATCTCTCAACTTTCTTTAGGTCCGTTTGGCTGCCGTTGATGCATTCGCTTCCTTCTTCTCTGGCCTTGGCCGCAAGGCCCAGATTAAGTTCTTCGGCCTAATCCCAGATATCCTCAACATTTTACCTCCTATCAAGGATAGCCAGGACTCGGATGACCTGTCCAAGGCTCTTCTTTCTTTGATTGAGCTGGCTGAGCGCTCCCCCAAGATGTTCAAGCCCATGTTTCACAGTGTCGTTGTCTTCTGCATTTCTGTTGTTCAGGATAAGGAGCTTGAGAACAGCTGCCGGCAGAACGCCCTTGAGCTTCTAGCTACGTTTGCTGACTACGCACCTTCCATGTGCCGCAAGGATGAGTCGTACACTAGCGATATGATTACTCAATGCCTGAGCCTGATGACTGATCTGGGTGAGGATGATGACGATGTTGCTGAATGGCTTGAAAGCGAGGACCTTGACCAGGATGAGAGCGATCAGAACCACGTTGCTGGCGAGCAGACTATGGATCGTCTTGCCAACAAGCTAGGTGGTGACACTATTCTGGCCCCTACCTTCAACTGGTTGCCTCGCATGATGACTTCCACTGCCTGGAAAGATCGCCATGCTGCTCTCATGGCCATTTCTGCTATCTCTGAGGGCTGCAGAGACCTCATGATAGGCGAACTCAGCCAGGTGCTGGATCTCGTTATTCCCGCTCTTTCTGACCCCCATCCCCGTGTTCGCTGGGCTGGCTGCAACGCTCTGGGCCAGATGAGCACTGATTTTGCTCCCAAGATGCAGTCTGACTACTACGATCGCATCCTAAAGGCTATAATTCCTGTCCTAGACTCCCCCGAGCCTCGTGTCAAGTCGCATGCCGCTGCCGCCCTGGTCAACTTCTGCGAGGAGGCTGAGAAGGAGATTCTAGAGCCTTATCTGGACGATTTGCTGGCCCGTCTTTTCAACCTGTTAAACGACAAGCGCTATGTCCAGGAGCAGGCTCTGTCCACTATTGCTACTATCGCTGATGCTGCCGAGTCTACCTTCGCGAAGTATTATGATAACCTAATGCCTATTCTTGTCAATGTTTTGCGTGGCGAAAATGACAAAGAGTACCGTCTTCTACGCGCCAAGGCTATGGAGTGTGCCACTCTTATCGCTCTAGCCGTCGGCAAGGACCGCCTTGGTGCTGATGCCAACACTCTTGTTGAGCTTCTGCGCTCAATCCAAGACAACATTCAGGATGACGATGACCCACAGGAGCAATACCTTATGCACTGTTGGGGTCGTATGTGTCGTGTTCTGGACACTGATTTCCTGCCTTTCCTTCCCACAGTTATCCCCCCTCTTTTGGATCTTGCTAGCGCTAAGGCTGATATCACTCTTATCGAGGATGAGGAGCATATTGAGCAGATGCAGGCTGAGGAAGGCTGGGAGTTAGTCCCTGTCAAGGGCAAGATGATTGGTATTCGCACTAGCGTCATGGAGGACAAGCGTATGGCTATTGAGCTACTGGTCGTTTACGCCCAGGTATTGGAGCAACACTTTGTTCAATACGTTCCTGAAATCATGGAGAAAATTGCTTTGCCCGGTTTAGCATTCTTCTTCCACGACCCCGTCCGCTTTGTGTCTTCTAAGCTAGTCCCTGCACTGCTTAACTCATACAAGAAGGCCTACGGCCCCACTTCTGCCCAGCTGGCTAGTCTGTGGACCCCTACTCTGGACAAGCTTCTAGATGTCCTGACTGCCGAGCCTGCTATAGACACTCTGGCTGAAATGTACCAAGGTTTCTATGAGTCTGTTGAGGTCGTTGGTTCCAACTGCATGTCTAGCGCTCACATGGAGAAATTCATTGAGAGTGCTACCTCTGCTCTTGATGATTACAAGGCCCGTGTCAAGCAGCGTGCCGAAGATAAGGAAGATGGCACTGGCGAGGTTGATGAGGATGAGTCCGAGGAGCTTCAGTTGGCCATCGAGGACGACCAGACTCTGCTATCGGACATGAACAAGGCCTTCCATGCCATTTTCAAAAACCACGGCACTGCATTCCTGCCCTCATGGGAGCGCCTTATGACCCTCTACACCGCCTTCCTTCACTCCGAGGACGATACTCAGCGTCAGTGGGCTTTGTGTATCTTCGATGATGTTCTGGAGTACTGTGGCGAACAGAGCATTCGCTACGCCAATCTTTTATCAGATCCTCTACTGAATGGATGCCAGGCGGCGTCTCCGGCCATCCGCCAGGCCGCTGCCTATGGTATCGGTGTCATTGCCCAACGTGGTGGCGCTCAATGGGCTCAGTTCCTGACTAGTACTATTCCCGCTCTATTCCAAATTTCGCAGTTCCCTGATTCCCGCAACGAGGAGAACATTTACTCCACCGAGAACGCTTGCGCTGCTATTGCCAAGATTCTTCATTTCAGCCCTGCTGTTATCGGTGATGCCCAGGCTGTTGTCGACCAGTGGATCACTACTCTACCCGTTGTCAACGACGACGAGGCAGCTCCCTACGCCTATGCCTTTTTGGCCGAGCTGATTGATAAGTAAGTATCAACCCTATCCCTATCTATTGTGTAACGAAGAAAGTATCGATGACTCTATATTACCAAAATGACAAAACCCTGGACATATAGCTAATCTTTCTAACTAGGCAAAACCCCGCTGTTACTTCTCGCCCGGCCGAGGTTTTCATCTGGGTTGCCCAGGCTCTTGAGAACGATATGTTGCAAGGCCAGAGCCTTGCTCGTGTTGTTTCTTCGACCAAGGCTTTTTGCACTGCTTCTGGCCTGAACCCCGCTCCTCTAATGGCTCAGTTCACCAGTGACGCCCAGGCCCGCATCATGGCGCACTTTAGCTAAATAATTTCAATGTGCAATGTCGATACGGATACGGACAAAAATCAAAAGAATAAAAGAAGGCTCTTTTCTCCGTCATTGGGCAACAAAAGACCAATTAAACGCACAAAAAATTGGGCCGGATAGGACGTAAAAGGGAAAGGAAACGAATGAATGAATGATCACCTAGTTTTACAGATAGAAGGCGAGGGTAGTCTTGAGTGGCTGCTGCATCGGTTGGAGGAATTTCTTTGCGGAGATTGATAAGTCAATACCATTGCTATTTTATGTTTACAGTTTATAAAACATCTAACACTATCCTGACGCTCCTTCTGCTTCTACTGTGTCATATCAATAATGTACTAAGAGCAATGTTGTAAACTATAGAATAAAGACGTACGTTTTTCCTAGGTAGAGACGTTATGTTAACCGATTGTGATATTTAGTACATTGCATAACTCTTGAGGTATACATCGAAACTGTCAGCCGCTTTTTCTTTGATTAAAAACAGAATGAAGATCTAGTAACCCCCGGGTATGGGTATAACATATTTCTTATGGTCCTGTTAGGCGACTCTTTTTTCTCTTTCATCGTCTTCAGTCATGTTGTCCTTGAGTACACAGCATATTTCTAGGCGATAGATGTCCCCCCCTTCCACTATTTTTACTCGTATGCGAGACTAAGAGAAACAAGGACAAAAACCAGTTTCGAGAACTAGCCAAGATTGCAAATTCTTGTTTTTTACCATAGGTATGAAACTAGGCGCCGACGAGCCTACTTTGTCTGACGTTATTAGCTTGAAGTACGGCTATAAGTGACCGAGACTGAGACTCTTTTTCAACGACATCTTTGCCAAATCAGTACAAACTAGATATAATCACATCACTACATCACTTTTTCCTTCCATTTACAAGAAACAAGTGTTGGAGGCCTTTCCTACCAGCCCGTTAGGTTTGGGAAACCCAATATCGCCCCATTCGCGCCTTCTCGTGTCGTGGCTTGCATGCAAACGCACGTCGCCGTGATCCTGCGTGATCAAAATGTCTTGTCTTCATGCCTGTAGTTTCTCTTCACACAAAACCACCCAACTACGGAGGGACTGCCCCGTAGGCCATTTGCTTTGCTTCTGTTTACAGATGCTTCACATGTATGGATCGTTTGGATGCGTATACGGAACATAAATAGATACATATGATTAAACGTTATAAACACCAACCCAAACCAGGAAAGAAACACTTAGCTGGTGGGCTTGCAATGACTAGCTCGCATTGCTCGTTCCGCCTTCTTTTCTTTTTTTGTTCCTCTTGCCGTGTTTGTTGACTGTGGGCGTTTCCTTTTCCCTTTTTGTCTTTAAACCTTCCTTCTCCTTCTGTTTGTTGTTTTTATGTAGCGTGGATAAATAGAAACCATGGTTTGTGCGCGCTTGAATGTTGCATGAAATATGCCGTGGAATTTACAGCTTAGCCTCGCAGATACTGCTGTGTGATTGAGGGGACTGCCGTTATTATCTTCTTTCTGTGTCATTTTTGGGCTATCTTTGGTGCCATAGACCACATGGTAGGTCATGTAGTCGTTCTGGGCCGTTGAAAAAAAAGAAAAAAAAAAGCTCCAAGCCTCTTGATTTCCAAGTTTTTATGTAGTCTGCAAGACACATGCGGTGTTTTTGGTTGTCGCATAGCAAGGTTTATGCCCGATATAGGAATACGGTATTGTGGTAGAGGGTAGGACTCAACTCATGTGTGTGTGTGTGCACTTACGCAAGTACAGGTAATATCTCTTAAACTGTCGATCTTTTTTTTATTGCTAGTTGTTGACTATAGCTTTGAGGCGTAACTGGTGATACTAGCCTCACTTCAAAACAGAGTATATCTCTCTTTGGTAGGTTTACCTATCCTAGATTTGCAACAAGACTATGGCTAAAACTAGATGTCTATCAAAGACCCGAACTTGGTATCAGCGCCGCGTTACTTCCTCTTCAGTTAGATATAAAAGAATATATATCTTGTGTTTGTATGGTTAGTTTAGGAAAAGAATAGAAGAGCAATAAAGCTTATACTTGAAACGCCTTGTTAGATGTGTGTGCGAGTATCTAGCTTAGGGAGAGGGTGGAACTGCCGCTACAAAGCACGAATTCACTGGAGAACCTCTATGTCATGCGCAAGAGATTGTACATGTACGGCATGTGTACGTGTGCTTCCGTTTATATTGACACGGGAGATATGGGGGGGCCCTGCGGCCTTTTTTTTTTCGCCTACATGTTAACTAACAAGTTTTCATGTTTTAGTCTCTAAGCTCTCCAAGACTACTTGATTCAGAGTGTTACTTCGAGCGATTGTTCGCCCCTATTGTACGATCTACTTCAATGCCCAGTAGCGCCTGTAGAGCGAAGTGAAGCAAAACATAGATATAGTAGTTGTCCTCAGATGTAGCCTAAAGATGCAGGTCTACAATGATTCCATCCAGGCATTGTGTTGTGTGACAGGACACTGCTAGTCGACACTCTATTACGGTGTGCTAATAACTACTCATCAACTCTTCTAATACCAACAGCTCACATATTCATAAGCCGTAGCGTTGGCCACATGATATTTTACGAGGAAGCCTATCTGTTATCTCTTTCCTAGAACAAGATACACTAGGCTCGACCCATAATCTTCTCTTCCTTCTACATTTTCTTCTTTAATGACTCTCTCATCATTGTAAGATGCAGGGAAGTGACATCATTTCCTTCTCTACAACATCTTTTTACAATTTCTCACCCCAAATTGCAAATGACAAACAGTCTGCCTATTGCGGCACAAGGCAAATATCTACTCATATTAGGCACGATTCTTGTTTGCGTCAGAGAGACATAGTCTTGCATACCGGTAAAGGAGGCAGCCTATAGTACTATAGTACACTTATACTGTACTCTGTCACGAATCTGAATCTTCTGTATAGAAAGAACAAGCGAGTCATTGCTTTTAAGCTACTTAACGGCCATTCTAAAAGACAGATACCCTTCAAGGCTCCTTGGGTGTTTATGGCTTGGAGAACATAGTGTCTATCTATCTCACAGACTGACTATGCGAATCGAGCGCTTACGTGTATTTACCCGACTGACTGTTCACGCTGGACTCTTCCTTCTCTTACACGGCGTTTTGCTGAGGAATTGCCGTTTTACGTCTTTATTCGCTGGTTGTCTTGTTGCTTCTTGCATAAATAGTCACCCAGTTGTTTCTGTTCACCGTCTTGTTTCGTCTATTGCTTGTCTGTGCCCTCCTACCAGTGTCGGATGGCAGTGACTTGTCCTCCTCTTCCTTGTGCCCACATCTACTTGTGACAGGACTGGCTCACCTTGTATCGCCCCAATACTACCCTGCTTCCTGTCTTGCTTTGAGTGCCAACTACTCACCAAACCACTGCTTTGATCTTCAAGTATCGCCTTGTCTCTTTGCATCTCTTTGGCAGATGGGGCGTCGCGTTGCGTGGCTGCTTATAACTAAGAATAAACACACATTCGTTATCAGCCAATCTTTGTGTTTGATAAAACAACCACCGTTTCTTGCTATCGCATATATCGAGTTTTCCCCTTCTCAACACTTTACAAATACGCAAATCTGAGTTGGAGATATCATTTCACCTTTGTTTAGCAGAGCAGTCTTCCGGTTTCCATTTTTGCAGCATCAAATTCATTATCTTGGCACTTCCAGCTTCAACGCCCGGTTGTACTCATCTTGATATCACCCCAAGACCATCACTATCTCGGACTCATCAATCCTCGCATATTATTCTAGTGGCTCGATTCGTGCTTGTTGGCTGCGGCTGGAGCGCAAGGCTGGAAGAAAATATGACGGAGTATCGTCAATCTGATATGTGATTGCCCGAACAGACAATCGGCGGCATTTTTGTTTTGTTTTTATCTTTCTAGTTTCTTTTTCATGATCTTGTTTTTTCCACTATCGCTATTTCTCAGTTTCCCTTTGTACACAATTCTTGATATTGATATCGGTTGGCATTTTCCTGTTGTAAGTTGTCCTCAGCTCTTGAACAATATCCAGCAAGTGTCATTGCTGTGCCGATATATGCCTGCTGACAAGCTAACCTAGCATGTAGCATTGATAAAGTTGTATAACATTCTACCTATACCTTGTCATATACCCGCTCACAAATCGTCTTCGTGCGCACACATCATGGAGCCCTTTCCCCACAACCGCGTTCCGTTCAACGCCACACGGGCAAGGCCCGGCTTAGGGTCCAATCTTCCGTTCCAAAGTCCGTCGTCAATATTAGCCTTCGCAGCATCAACCAATTTCTCTCATGCTGAGTCAGCCCCCGTCACCAGGTCTACTGAGACTCTACATGATATCGTCGAGCATCATCATAGACGGCTACATGCTTCGCTAGAAGCTAGCCAGTTGCCTGTAGTCCTGCCAAGAAACGTCCCGCGCGATGTTGTACCATACCCTGATAGTGCTCCGTTTGCACAGCCATCAACATCAACCCCAAGTCTGTATGAACAGCGTCATGAGACACACATGCAAGTTCCAAGGCTACTAGGACACGGCGGTTACAATACCCTACCAACATTGCCGTCAACCTCTCTCGAATCCCAAATCAACCCATATGTAGTTTTACCAAACGTTACTTTTGACGCGTTTAGCACGCCGTACCAGTACCAGCCTGCCTTTATACCACCGCAAGACCGTTCCGGGTTCATACAGGATCTTACGAACGTATATAGGCCAACCTTGAGCCATAGTGAGCATTCATCTGCAATACTTTCAAGTCGCGATGGCCCTTCGTCTTCATTCCAACCTTATACCTGGAACTCTCAGCAAGCCTACGACCTAGAGCACAATATGCCAGTCCCAGTAGTTCCTCTAACGGATGTCGAGGGCTCTAATTCTGGTTCAATTTCACTACTATCCAGCCATGATCGAACATACAGTTCTAATGGTTACCAGCTTACAACATACAATGAAAGCGCTCTCCCGACTAGCTCGGGCGCTTTGGATGTCATTGGCCTCTTGCATCATGTCACTTTTAGAAAAGCACCCAAGATCAATGTCGGGCAGCTTGACTTGACATGTGCGTTCTGCATATGTGATGCTACTATTGATGACAATCCCATTCTCTATGCTTCAGAAGTATTCACTCGTGTAACAGGTTATGAAAGTGTAGACGTCATGGGAAAGAATTGTCGACTCCTCCAAAGCCCAGCGGGAGAAACTGATATCCCAAGTCCAGAGATGTCCTCCAAGAACGCAGGCACATCTGGCAAAAACAGTAATAGTCGCCCCTTATCTGTTAGTAGCTGGCCACCAGACGATAAACATCACCCTGAAAGCTCCAAGGCTGGCTTCAGTACAGAAACAACATATTTGGAGAAGACAAAACGACGAGTACGCGATTCGATAGCTCAATCTAAAGAGTTCCAATGTGTCATAATCAACTATCGAAAGGGTGGAGTTCCCTTTCTCAACGCAGTCTCCATCATTCCTATCATTTATTGCGGTAACAAATACCTTGTCGGCTTGCAGCTAGATGTTTTGGAAAGTCCGCATGCACTCTCCGTCCCAAACGTCGGTCCTTATGTTGGAACTCTTGCTATTGACTATCGTCAACCCAATTTGGGCGACGAGTTACAGAGTACTCCTAGCCGGAATGGTCCGCCATGGCCGCTTTGCCACGATATGGAGCCCAAGAGTCAGCCTACATCGATCTATGAAGGTCTTGTCTTTCCAATATTTGCCCCTCAGCCCCCACGACAGCCAGAAGTAATGCATCCGATGCCTTCTACGATTCGATCCGGCTCTAGGCCAGCTATACTTCCTATGTCCTTGTCGTTGAATGGTGCTAGAAAGTCAGCTAGTAGGACAAAGCCCACCGATCTTAAGCCTGGCTCTGTGCTACCTTCTGAAGCTTCAGTTCTATCTACATCATCCCAGCCCATGACCACGACTTCTATGCTTCCACCATCAAGATTATCTGCATCTTCTACTTTGAGGTCAGGAGCCTCCACCAGTAGCACTTCCATATCCGAGCCCATGAAGCCAGCGCTTGCCCTTGAACGCATGTTCTCCTTGCTTGACACATCATCTGATGTCATTCATATTCTCACAGTTCGCGGCATGTTTCAATATATCAGTCCTACCGCTTGTAAAAGAGTCCTCGAATATGATTCTCGCGATCTTATGAACCAAAATCTTTCGACTATATGTCACCCCAGTGATATTGTACATGTGGCTCGTCAACTCCGGCACCTCGAAACACTCACGGAAGATCGCACATGCGTGAAAAGACCTTTTGGTCCTCCTTCGCCCTTTCCAAAGCATACGTCAACACATCCTATGGGATTCAGGGACGAATCTCACGCAGCAACACACGTAGGGTCTGGGCACGATATTAACCTGCTTTTTAGAATCCGCAAAAAACGAAGTGGGTGGGCTTGGTTTGAGAGCCGTGGCTCCTTTTTCTCGTATTACGGAAAGCCACATCGGTGGGTGCTATTAATTGGGCGTGAGCGGAACCAGATTCTCTCAATCCCGCCTAGCCTAGACTTCGATTCAATGTATTCACAACGTTCACCGTCTATCGAGAGTCAGCGAGTCAGTGACAGAAAGCCAACCACAAGTCCAGTATCAGCCAGTTGCCAGCGTCAATTTTGGATGAAAGTGTCTATTTCGGGCATCGTTATCTTTGCATCGTCAGATATGGCTCCGATTATACAGTTGGAACCACAGAAGTTATGCGGCGCCGACCTTGGGGTCTTGATACCTAATTATGCAGCAGATAAGCCAAAGGATAGTCTACTTGCCTGTATCAAGTCTGTTGCAGCCTCAGGTGCTACAGAATCTCGATTTCATCCAGTTATATCTGGAAGGAAGACGTTAGATTGCGAAAGTGTCATTGCATCTGGAAATGACCGGCCAGGGCGGCGCTCAACATATGTAGTAGTACATTCACGAATACTCCATAACGTCCAGAGTAGAGGGCCAATTGACGGCACAGTTTCCAGTGCTGTTGCTTCAGGCAAATCTGTGGATCGTAAGTCCGATGATGGGTCATATAGTAGCCCTAAGCGCAAACGCAAACGAGCACAAGATTTAGATGTCTATGGGGGCCCTTACGACTCTGATGAGATCGAAGACGGTCACCAAAATCTTTTCCGAAACCCGCCGCGAGTAACTCCATATCGACCATGCCCAACAGACCTGGGTCTTGGCGAAACACGAGACCACATTCTTCTAGCCACTGCCAATCCTCAACTGCAGTTTCAGCACAAACGCCGGCGCTATGATAACCGGCGGGGAGGAGGCTACGGTTCAACGCCCCAGACCCAGCATGATGTAGACGGTAATACCGATGTCAAGATAGAGCCGGACGTGGAAGGCGGTGGCTGGAGCTCAAGTAGACAGCATGCAAGTGAGACTAGTGAAATCAGTTTAGTACCACCAAGCTCTGTTTCCATGCCATCAAAAGCCATTTCGGTAGAGCGAACTTTAGAGACACCCCTCAAAACCGTGTCATCAAATAATGCCTCTGCTTCTACTGTAATCGCCAACGAACGACAAAAACGACTTATTCCCGAGATAGACCTTGTCAACTGTACAAACTGGAAGGTGGAACTGCAACTTCTACAACTTTCCAATCAGAGACTACAATGCGAACTTGAGTCAGTATCAAGCCGAGGATATGGACCAGATGAAGAGCTACGGTCTAAAGGCAAAGAACCCTGTATCAGGCAGAACCAGACGCAAGCTCGCATGCAGATGCAGCTCCAGAACCAAGAATATGATGAAGCTGGCGATCTTCGCCAGCCACATCATTTCAGTACTAACACTAGCGCTATCAGTTTCAGTAATGATAGCTTTGCAAGATCTGAGCTACCAGAACAGCGGCATCTACAACGGAGCCAAAATCACCGACATCTACGGTCACCAGAATCAATATTGGAATCAACGGCTTTGCTGCCCTTATCGTTCACATCAGCCACGACTACCAACTCGATCCCTGGCGGTACCAACGGCGGTATTTCTTCTATCTGTACTAGTACAACAAGATCTGCATCTGCAAGTTCCATGCACCTAAGGCCGATATCAAAATTAGTGGCGCCTGCTATCGAAATTTCCTCCAGCCGTGATAGCAGCACGCAATCTACATCGAACACTGCACGGCTCTTTCATACAGCTGCTGCCACCGCCAATACTGCTAATGCAAACACCCGCAACAGCTGCAGTGTCCATTACGGACCTCCGGTGCTGTGTCCGATAAGTCCGGTGCATGCCTCAGCTCGTTCTTCCGGCTTTGCTCGAACTGACGGTGGCGCTGTAGCGCAACCACCAGTTTTAAACGCCATCTTTGACCTCTACTATCAATAGTGGCGAATCTATTGCACTTATCGCTGCTTCCTTCCTGTAGCACGGTGCATATACAGACTATATATCGTACACCACATATGCAGGACATCAAAACGAGATTCCGAGGTTGGAGTTAGGGTCTACCTGTGCCACGAGTATGCCATCTTCTTTTATCAACAGCCGAGTGAAAATAGCTGCTAGTCACGCCTTCCAAGCCAAGTCCATCTTGCCATATACTGGCTACATTTAGTCTCTCAGGGTGCATCTCACATTAGCGTGCTCACTTGATAGACAAATATTGGATCGCATATGCAGCCAACATAGTTGGAAGGGTATCTTACTATACCTTCCAGTCAAGTTAGTAATACTAGTCGTCAGAACTACGCGTCCAAGTCGCCTCTGTTACCGTACCGACAATCTTAGATAAAGGCTGATCGAAACCTTGACTATGTGCGGGCGCATATACCCAGTAGCCGCCACCCTTCCTTTCACATCTATCCTGTCTCAGAACAGCTTCTGCAGATAGACACCATATGGAATCCCTACATATGTTTACATTAGTACACTTATTGTGTATGTTTTTTTTTGCCACTACAACCCTTGACTTTTTTCAACATGACATGTATGTGTCTGTCTTTAGAAGATTACTAGCCGCAGAAAGGAGGCTGCAAGACACGTCATCCTGAGGCTCCGAACATCTCATTCTTTGTATGGAACGAAAAGGGTGCTACACACATCTTCGGCGGCAGACTAACGCCAATGGGCGACACAGGCCACAACATAAGCATTTGCCTTAGCGTTGGCGGTACAACGGCTTACCAGTGCATGTGGCAATGATAACTGGTCTTAGCATTCCCACATCTAAGACAAGACAACGTAACCTACGACAAGAACCACGCATTGTACCCAAGACGAGAAGCGGTTTAGTTTTTGAGTTGTCTATCTATCTGTCTCTTTGTCTCACATGGCACAGAAGCGAAGTCCAAACTCCAAGAAGCCAAGGCCAAAGCATATATTCTATAGTTGGTGTTAAGTAATGAATGGGATGAAGGGTCCTAATCGACGGGCATGGATTAGGTAGTTATCTATCTAGAGTCTACATTAAGTCAGTGCTACTACAAGGCATGGAATAGAATCCACAGAGACGCAATAAGGCTGCTGCATATTGTTATCATTACTACTACCAGCCTTCCTTTCCAGCAGTGTTTCTCGGCAAGTCGCAACCCAGGGTAATGAGGCTCTCTCAATGGGAAGCCCAAGATAAATGCCGGCCTGTCGTATAACAATCACACAGGCTTAATAGATCGGAGTCCGAGACTAAACAACGATGAACGGCATGCAGACAACACCACAGGGGCGGCTTGTTCTTTTACGATAGACGTTTGATGATGATAACGAACTGGTGGCGCTACCATCAATATTTTCTGTCCCAAGTAGTTCAATAAGGTATTTTCAACATGCAGCAATACGACGCCCAGGGTGCTCGCCAAGTTCAGGCCATGGAAGAAAGAAGTGAGGATCTTCTGTACGAATTTTTTTTTTCTTTTCACTCTCCTTTCTTGATATACCAATACGTTTTTGCTTTGATCCCAAAAATGAGGTTATACTTTGGTGGACGGTACATCTTATATTACATGTTTTTCTATTATTTTTCTATTGCAATAGTTGATATTGTCTTTCTATATTCGTTCTGTTATCATTTTCAATGTTCGTATTCAATCAGTCAATCTGATTCCTTGTTTAAAGCTATCTGTGTATTTTTGTTCTATTACAAGTATTATCAATATATTAAAGAAAATGCTATGATTGCTACGACGATGATGTATATCTAAAGTCTACGGAACTCACGAAGAGCATACGCCTTCAGGACTGGCTACCTGGACAAACATTATGGCTACCCGTAAGCCAAACATCATTGCTAGATAATTACATATGCGCATACACCTGTACTTGGTCTTGTTCGTTCTATTCACTATTGGTCATACCCACAATTTTCTACGTATTTTATGTTCTCGCAAATGACGAGCGCTTTGAACCCTCTTCCAATGCTACTTGTCTGACCATGTGCATGGGACTGCAAGTATCATTAATATAGTGATACTAAGTTATTATAGGCTCGTCGGGCTAATATATTACGATGAACCTTGATCCGGGTCAGACAGCATCATTATCTTTCATGCTAATCAACGCCTTTTCTAGGTGGATTATGTGTACGTGCCAAGCTGGATATTGCAGCTGCGAGACAGTTACGCATGTGAGTATCTTATTACACATAAGCTCTCTATGTCTTAAAAAGGACTAAATTCTTTTTTCTTGAAGCACGTCTAAGGGGACATCCTAGAACACGAATGTGAAGTAATTACCACCACTATCATCCGCGAACAACCGAATAGGAGCTCGAAGTCAAGTCCATACTGTGGTTTCCAAAAGCATTAATTGCCTAATTAGTCATGTGTCCCAAACAGGAAATGTTCTCTATTAGGAAGTCATCCCAATTGGGTAATTCCAGAAAAAATTATATATCCAGGATCACGGTTTCACGAGCCAATAGAGAAGAAGGAGATATAATTAAAAAAAAATGCATACAGGCATAGGGGATAACTAGGAAAGAGAAGATTTGTAGCTTCATAGCGTCAGTGACGGAATCTCATGCTCAAGCTCGAGTTCAGCTTAGTATGGAATTCTAATAAGTTGTTGTTAGTAACGGAACCCGCCAGATGACATGTCATGTGGACGTCCTTATAACACGACTAAGCGCATAGGCGCTAATTCATAGAAAGCGGTGGCTGCGTTTAGCGTGTAAAAAAGTGGAGAGCCGCTTACAAGAAAGAAGAGAGCCTACACGTTTCGGATTTATAAAATGATGATAGATTTAACTGAAGTAAGAAGAATGGCTTATACCATGTTCAGGGTGAAGTGCATTTTATTGAAAAGCAATACTCGTCAAATTTCTTCATTCAGCCTTCTTTACAAAATTCTATCATTCGTTTAGGTCCTTCCTAGAAGTTGGTTGTCCTCGTTACTACCAAGAGATTCTGGAAATTCGCTCCGCTTTTTCTTATAAAAGGCGTATATATGTATTCTACAATTTTGACATTAAAACGCAACTACCCCCTATAGGTCAGCGTTTAGGCGCTTAGTCCTATAGTAGGGACGTCCTCGTTCTGCACCCTCTGTGACAGGGGTTACAAGTTCGTTGATAAAGGTACATGTAAGTTCAGAAAGGTACTTGGTACATTCAAGCGAGTGCATAGAAAGGAAAAAGAAAAGAAAAGAAAACTAACAGGGACAGGGACAGAAAGAACAGACCAATACAAAAGGGCCAGAGAGCAAAAATGTAACCATAAAACGATAACAAACAGATACATTATAGAAACATCATACCTTCGGTCCCGTATATTAAGAACAAACATATATATAAAGGAAACCTCAGACCTTTGGTCCCGTACTTTGGTCCTCTGCCATTCTCTTCGCCAATGCCCCCTTCGTATATTTGCGCTCCTGCTACCGAAGAATCAACTCTGTAGCCAATTTTACCAAGTGGGTATACATATCATGACAATTCATGTAATGAAAGCGAATGTTACGTTGAAAGGCGTGACATAATAGTAGTGAGGCCATACTACATCAGCGGCGAAGTGGTGAATCTCGTCTGTGAACGTTCCAAACAGCAATCTATTTTCTCTTTAACGTACAGCGACCCTCGTGCACAAGATCTGTCTAGAAATTTTCCGTCGCTCTGATTCATTGTGCAGTAGCCCGAGACAGAGGTTTTTTTTTTCGAGACTTGCTTCACGTAAAAAAAAAAGTATCTCGTAGTGCTTACTTTTAGGGCTTTTGAAGGAGTGAGCGGTAGCCGTTAGTGTGTGCGTGGGAATAGTCGGTTAAAATAGGTGGCGCAGGGAGTGTTTAAAACAAAAACCATTTCCTTAAAATCTCGTAATAAATGATTTGTGGAAGTCATAACCGGCTTACCCTAACTAAGTACCTTTATGAACTTATACGTACCGTACCTTTTTCGACCAACTTGTCACCCCTTGTCTTAAGCTCCCACTTATAATGGCCACTTCTATAGCATGCATCTAACAGATACTACTACTACTACTACTACTACTACTTAGTACTACAGAATGCTCCATAATCTACGAGTCCTCTTGTTTATTTGTAGTTAGAGAAAAGAGCAATCAATATGATGTTGATCTGATTGTTTGTTGTGGCACCAGATGTCCTTTGTTTGTCCATTGAAAGGCTGGCCAAGGCTGAGTTCTAATCATATAATCGAGTAAAGAGTCAAAATCCCCAAAACGTCACTGACAAAGGCTGCTATTTGTCGCTCAATCGAGTTAGACCGGCCAGGTACGTGCTTGCTGGCTGTCAGGTTAGTCGTTAGCTAGCTGACCGCCGCTGTTTCCGAAGCTGTAATTTTTAAGGCATTAAATACAAACAACAACAACAACATACCACGCGCAGACCTGCTGTAAGTAAGTGCGACTATCACAAATAAGATTAAATGCACTTGTGCTTTCGTATTATCAGGGCCTTGTCATGCACTTTGTCCCGTATTTATCATCAACCCCACGACCGTCCATGCCCGTTAAAGAAGAAGCGAAACAATAAGACGGACAACTACCTGTATTGCTTTACTTCTTGATCACCTTATTGTTTTATTCTTAAGCCACCGAAGAAGCCCCTGGAAAGACACCTTCCTCGGAAACATGCACCTCATATACAGATAGATACATGACGGTATTGAAAGAGTTGTTAGACTAACGATAGCGGGCGCTTCGGAGCTCTACGGAGGTAGACAACAAGGATAACATCATTCATGCAGGTCATATGCAATATTTGCATAGACGGCATCTTGATACTATGGATATGGAAGGGGTTTACTTGGAATTAGTACAAATGATGAAGCGGGAAAAAAAATTCACACAGATAGCCGACCTGTTGGCCAAGCAAACGTAGAGATTCCACGTAGCCAATCCAGCTCCTATGCAAACTTACAAAAATGATACGAAGAGAGCATAGTAATATATGACATATACCGATAGGCGGCCGTACATTTTTTTTTTGGAAAAAAAAAATTATAATCATTAATCTTATCCAGTTTCTAAAACTATGAAGATGGCTAGGCGAGTCCTAGCCCACTATAAACACCAAGCAAACAAAATTCAAACGCGAAAGCCAAGCCCCGCTGAAGCAGGATTTAGATAGTTAGGCCCCATGCATCGAAGACGGATTTATCAACATGGTAGTCCTTACAGATCGTGTATGGATGGTTGTCCGATACAAGTATGCCAGTACTGGACACTTTTTATAGAACTATACTCATGGGGTGAGTTGGCTCTGCCAAAGTAGGTTATAGGTGGTGAACTGGCCGAAACCAGCACCGGTATGCGGTACCTCTGATAGAGAATACCATGGTTATCCTACAGACGACGGATACCTAAGTTAGATTGATTTTTCCGTACTAATTATTGGCTATAATGATTATAAATCGTACAAAACTCGAGAAATGTGGGCCCATGGCTATATATAGCTTTCTTCTCAAGTTCATAATACCACTCTCGGGCTATCACTGTAGGGAGGACCCTGACATTTTTTTTCGGTTCCCAGCCTAGTATTAAGACCAGCCCAATATCAAATCCTTCACTTGTCAAGAAAAACAAGTTGCAGCACACTAATCTGCCTCCAGTATGAGAAAATTTAAACTCATTACTCGGTTAGATGTTGACGATGATGAGATCACCGGTCATATGAATTAGCGTACACAGTAGTATCACTATAATCAGATTATACTGTAATTATGATCAATATTTGTAGCAGGCTCTATGAAGAAAGTTGCCCGATCAGGAATCCGTCTACATATAGTAATATCAAGGGAAGGCTAGTTTGACTATTGGAATTTTTCTTTTTCTTTTAGTCGTACATATCCTTAGTGGTAATCATGATAGCTATATAGTAAGTAGCCTGTAATTGCAAGATAAAACTGCAGTAGTGATGATGGTAATTTTATCTGAGATTATTTCTGCCACTGTAGGGCTTATCAAGACTATCTTATCTTATCGGTTCGTGTTTTCTATGCTTTTCTGGCCCCAAGGGAAAAAAAAAAAACTCTTGTCAGGGAGGCATCAGAGACAAAAAAACTCCACAACTTTGTCTATCCTCCTCGTTGCAGACGTCCATAATGATACGAATGTGGCATTTTGATGTAAGCGCTGGACAGTAGCGTAAGTGACCGACTGGTGTTCTTGTAGTAATGTCTGCTACAGGCCAATTGCAAGTCACATGAAAACACTGTCAACAAGAAACATACTGGTATACGTTGATGCTGCTACTGAATAACTACATATTAGATTATAAAAAGAAAAAATATAGATCGCCTTTTACTAGGAGGAAAAAATTCATAACAGGTGCTTGTTTCATGATGCTTCCACGAAGCCCCCCCCCTCCCCCCCCTCCATCCCAACTCCTCCTGCAGTTGGGCAATGATAAGGTTGTGCATATCTTAGTAAATGCTTGTTGTAAACTTACGTCTAATTGTACTCGAAAATGTCATGAAAATGCTAAAAAGAGTCACACTCCTTAACAGAATACGACCTAGTTTGTACGTAGTATTCAATTGGCCGTTTAAACTGTTCTATACTTAAATTCAAGGTTGTAACAAATTAGAGTGCAAATTAATTCTGCGCCGCTAATTTTGTGTTAAGGCGAGAGATTATGTAGTTGATAAATATGAAATTAAAAAAAGACTGCATTACTTCCTGGTCGGGCTTACTAATAAATAGGAATATAGGGTTTACAACTCATACCGCTGCCTCTAATAATAATATACCTATAATGACAGTAACCACCCACCGTATCGGACTCATCAACGTGTCGTAAGTTTTACTCTGCTAACCCAGCTACTAATCTAATTTAGAAATAAAAGAAGGAAGCTGCAAAGAGGAGGATAGTAAAAATCGTCGTCAATGTGTACTCGATCTCGAACCAGGCAGCCTGACCACCGAAAGCAATCTTTTTGCTGACCTCAGTGGGGTGGGCAACACCAGTTTTGGGGTCACGCTCCAACAGCTGCTCGCGAGGAGGCATATTGGGGGGATCAATGGCATACGCGATGGGAGTCCACATGGAATTGCAAGTAAATAGGAAGGTAACAGGGGGCCAGAAAGCGTGAGTGACCAGGCACAGAAGCTTATCCTTGGTGGTGCGGTTGATAGAGATGCAGCGGTAGGAGGTTATAGTAGCACCGATCAAAGTGAACCAGATGAACGCCAGGTGGAAGATAGCCATATAGTTGATCAAGATAGCCCAGAGACGAATGAAGATGTTCTTACGCTGGGTAGCATCACGCTCGTTGAGGGCAGAACCCAGGGAACCAGTTGGTTTGAAGGCCTGAGTCTGGCCACCCAACCAGGTTGGCAAGACGAACGAACGGATAAGGCACAAAGCAATGTAAGGAGCCATCCACAGCTGGTAACGCGAACCACGCTGGCCAGTGTGGTAACCGGCGGGGGCGAACATGGCGAATTCACACAGACGGTTAGAGACGACAGCAGCAAAGGCACAGCGCATCAACCATCTTAGCTGGTCATTATTGGCGTAGGCAACTAGGGGCTTCTGCAAAATAAGAATGATGGGAACGGCGAAGATGGAGATGGTTAAGAGAATGGTGTAAATGGACAGCATAGCATATAGGAAACCGGAGAAGCGCTGGGAGAACTTCATATTCTTAACGGCGGGACCCCAAAGACAGAAGTTTAGCTTGAAAGAAGTGTCAACAGTACCAATAGCCCAGCGAGTACGCTGCTTCAAGTGACCACCGAAATCTTCAGGGACCGTACCGAACTGCAGCGCTTCATGAATGTAAGCAGTTTTCCAGCCTCTACCTAGCATTAGAGTCGAAGTAGCAACATCCTCAGCGAGCGAGCCCAGGGGAAAATTGCCTATGTCATCCAGGGCCTCGCGGCGGACAATGTAACCAGAACCAGTGCACCAGGCGACATCCATGGCATCCTTGATGGGCTCAATAACATGAACGAAGAAGTTAAGAGACTGAGCGAGAGGATCCGAAGGAGGGGTGTTATAGAACAGTTGGGGAGGGCAGGCGAGAGCCAATTTGGGGTCCTGGACCATGTGAGGTAGGATAGCGCGTAACCAACACGGTTCTGGAATCATATCAGCATCCAGAGCGGCCATGAAGGGAGCGGCACCACCGGGAAGATGGCGCATCTGCTCAAGGCCGTAATTAAGGTTACCGGCCTTGAAGTGATGCGGCTGACCAGGAATCTTGGTACGAGCCATGTAGAACAGGTTGTTGTAGGTCAGGGCCATAGCCTCGGCACCGCTGCGCAGAGAATCAGCTTTGGCATCATCTAGAATGACAACGCGGAAGCGGTCACGAGGGTAGTCCTGCTCACAGGCGGCTCGGACAGTGTCAAGAACAACATCGTCATCTTCACCGCAGCAGGTGATGAAGATATCTACGAATGGAACATCTTCACCCTCTAGGCGCAGCGAAGGCCGATTCCGCTTTTTGAACGACCACATTGTCCAAATGTTGTGGGCGATAGAAGGAACAGCGACACAGCACTCAACGGCAACGAAAACCCAGGCCTGGGCGTAGGTAGTGTTACGTACTCTCTGAGCATCTGCAACACAGTAAATGCGGTAGGTCAGGTATGAAACGTATAACAGTATGGAAATAACAATTAAGGGAGGAGTCAGCTTGTAGAAGACACGGCGCGCGCCTTTGCTGAGTTGATGATCATCGCGATCGTGTATACGGACAATGTTGTAGTTGTGGCCAGCGTCTGAGTACTGGCTGCCGGAAGCGTTATTGTCAGGAAGAAGGCCGGCGAGAGAAAGCTGGCTAGGAGGCTGCAGGAGGGGTTCGAGAATTAGCAAACTGTAATAGTAGCACAGAAATGTATGTGTGTTTCAGAAGATATCAACGTACCATAGAAGAGCCCCAATCGCCCTTGCCGCCAAGCAGAACCTCGCGGGGAGTGACGTGGCCACTGGCCAAAGTGGGAGTGCCAGGGCGCGAGTGGTAGAGTGTATCCATGGTTGACGACTGTACACTATAACGCAGAGTAGGGGTCGAACCAGAAGCAGCCCACAGAGGAGTCCACGAGTCGGAGTTGTGAGGAGTGCCGCCCTGGTTGTAAGGGCTTATATCACTAGGGTTGTTGACATGAGCGGGAGTTACGGGCTGAGGTATCGGCGAGTGACTCTGGGGGGGGAGTTGGTGGTTGGCCTGCTGAGGCACGGGTTGGTCATTCTGGCTGAAGGGGCGCGAGTAGCCACCAACGGGACGGCCATAAATCTGGTGCTCTTCGTAATATGCCTGCTGTTGAGTTGGCGGGTTTTGGATCTCGTCGACATTGTACGACTGCTGCTGCGGCTCGTGGCCGTTATGGTCGTTGCCGATCATGATGACGGCGGCTGGGGGATAGCGAGGGAGAATAGGATATTAAAGATACTGAATGGCAGTAAGAAGAGACGACGAGTTATCGAAAAGAGGCCGTCAGATCTCAAAGCACGAACGGTATGTGGCAATGCAAGTATACTATGATACTATAGGTAGCGAAAGTGGTATGTCTCGGTAGACGGACAAAGATGCTTAGATAAGGATAATCAAGAAACAAAGACGGGGCACTCAGTACTGTTCAAAGTAGAAACAGAGTATTCGCCGCTAGATAAACGAAAGAAGTTCCTCCTGTGCAATAAAGCGAAGGACGGCGATAATGATATCGATACACAGAAACGAAGACTAGATTCGCTCAGGACGATACACTCGTGACATCCGCGAAGAGGGAAGCACAGAGTATAGAAACGGAGGAAACTAATAAGAGGTTAGCGGCGGTGAGTAGACCGGAGCCGGAAAAAGCGAGCGTGTAGGAGATAAAGAAAGAAGAAAAGGAAGGAGAAAAAAGAAAAAAAAAAAGGAGGAGGAAGAGGTTGAAGAAGAGAGAAGAAGTAGGAGAGAGAGAGAGAGAGCTTTGGTTGACAATAACGATCAAGTATTATAGTAAACAAGAAAACAGCAACTACCACTGATAATATAGATACCCACTGAAAAAAAAAAGAAAAAAAAAACCCGCCGTACATGACTAGATAAAGGGAGATAATATGCTAGTTGCGTGGCTTAGATATTTCAGCTAGTGCTCGAAATACTGTGTCTACGTAGTGAAATATATCCCTAAGTGCCACTAAAACATTCTACCAGACATCCTGTTTTCTGCCGTTTTCATGGAGATAACAAAACTTCGTAGAAATGAAGTTTTGTTATCTAGCCTTGGCAACGTGACACATGAATATACATTTACAATTGTACATACGGCAATACTATGAGGCTGAAAAGAATGCCTATATACTGTCTTAACTGATACGAATCTAACGGTACCATTTGCATTATTGATCTGGCAGCTATAAGTATAGTTGACGATGTAGAACCGTATAGCATGCTGTAGGCCGCTATCTACGCTATGACAGCGTCTACAGCGCTATCGGTTCCTAGATGGCGACGGCGTTGCATCTTCAGTAGCATCACAACCATATCATATCCAAACCAGGTGTTTCTTATATCATTGGAAAGCAGCAAATTGGATAGATGGTATTGTACTAATTATAATTCAACAACAGGGTAGGTTGCGATCGAGGCTTCGTTATTGGGAAAGCGGTGAGAAGGGCCCCGGATGAATGCACAGCTGGAATAGTATCTCCCTTGATAATCAGTATCACTAACTTCGCACCCCGGAAACTGCAGCAAGCCCAGCAACACAAGTATAACTTTGTTGCGCCTATTGAATCGAGCTGTGAACAGACTTCTGGGAAAGCCGCAGCTCCTCGAAGTGATTCGCAGCCTGAAGTTCTTGCCTGCTGCTACTAACGGCAAGAATAACGAAAGATCTCCTTCCTTTGCCATGGTCAAAAGTCCAGCGTCAAGAACGGCGGGACCACTTATCATTGCTCTATTTTATATTATATTATTTTATTGTACTTTAACTATTTTATCTATTTTATTATATTTTATCTAGTTTTTAAACCTACGTAAAGGCTAAGCCTCTTTAATATTATGTAATTTATTGAATATAGTATTGATAAAATCGTTACCCACCGCTACGATTTTTTTTTCGTTTTGATTGTCTTCTTTAACAGTTTATTGTAATTTATAGCATCTTAATTCAAGTAGTTTATCGAGCCGACCATGCTGCTTACACTCCAGCCAACAACAACAAACAAAAACAAGAAAAAAGTAACAAAGCCGTTAATTGGCTTATTGCAAGTCACCACCGAGAGTAACAATAATATCACGGGCATAAAGACAGCCAACACACTATAGCATATAGTCAGCCGCACACGGAAATGCCCACAATGAAGTTTGTGCCAGCTAATGGCTGAATTACTGGGGAAAATTCCTCTATCGCTGTTGGCGTGGCGTCAAGGAGATCCCAACGGCGATTACGGGGGGTGGGGGGGAGGGGGGGTTATCGCTGTTATTAGTAGTACGTAGAATGAAGATCGCAAGACATCAGCCTGGCTAGAAGATACCAACGTAGTGGATAAGGTATCAACAGCTCGTCATCTGTTTTTCTTTCTTTTCCTGAGCGGTAGCAGAATTTATGTCCTCACGAGTTCCACGTCTTCAGCGTTCCTTGTGCCCTTCTCATCATCAACCTCGATCTTCCCTCGTTGCCCATCTCTACAACGCCTTGCCCTTCCGGTTTCATCTCTTCACCGTTCTCTCCCTCATTATCCTATGCTAGCGCTGTCGTTCTCTATCTTCCATCGTCCAAGCCCCTTTCCGACCCAACTGCCACCCACTTTGTTGCTGTTCATGGCGTCCCTTCTACGGTGATTCTTGAAACTTTAACACAGACTGTACCATCGCCTATCGCTTGGTTCATTTACCTACCTACTCTTCATCCCTTCATACTGACTCTCCAACTTAATGTGCAATGGATTCATGCTTGACTATAATCACTCGGAATTTGACTCAGACTGTGAATACAGGAAAGATTATATATATAAAAACGCAATATACAAGACTAAGTCATGTTTTGGCTTCCTTTATTTTGATGCTCCTCCTACTGAGCGCTCGCAATGAACGCTTCTCTGCTCTCCTATGCATCTCTTTCAAAGCATGTAGAAGTTGTGCCCATGCCGGTCCTCTGTTCTATCTAGTTCATTGAGCAGAATAGTTGCTGTCGTTGTTCCTAAAGCCAGCTAGAATGTCTTAATCTACGTCTGTTTCGACTCGTCTGTTTCGGCTATAGCTTGCTTCTTGTTATCTGGTGTGATGTGTTATCTACCTTCGTGCTGATATGACCACATCTCACAGTACCACAAGCTCATAGTTTGCCGACTTTGGCTGGACCATGTCTCCGATTTCTCAAGATCGGGATCACCTTGTGCGTTTCGGCCTGAATATACCATAGTACAAACTCTGCCTCGAGATATATGCTCGCAGGACATCCTTGCCGAAATCCAGTTACTTCGCATCCTTGGGAAGGCTTGGCTATCTCAATAGCTTCATGAGCGGCGTAGTACGCATCACCACTAACACCAAGTACTGCTACCAACCACGTATAATCCTTGACGTTATGCTCGTTGTTTCTGCCGCCCAGAGCGGGTGGAGGGGTGCGAAGGTCAGGTTCGATGAAGAGCCTCATTCTTGTCTTGAACGATTATCCGCGCTAGCTTTTCGAGCAGCACCGAGTTTACTACCTACCATGGTGGTGTAAAGCTGCGAAATATGCATGTTATCATTCGATGATATTGTCGGCCTCAATCTACTACACTGGGTGCTGGAAGCTAAACATATTAGTCAATACATTGCCACATTTAGCTGTATGTCTAGCCATTAAGGATACAATTCTCGTTCCCCATCTAGATACTCATATGTTTAGTCAATGAATGAGCTATTGTGATATGAAACAAAATCCTGAGAGTTCACCAAGAATGAATCAGAATATACGCCTACTTGCGTCGCTGTACGCCTCTCTAACACCCCTTTTGATACTTCACGATGCCCCACAGATAAGAAAAACGATTCCAGGTGGGTCCTCCCTCTTCACCGCCTTGGACACTATAATTGACCAATAATATAACACCATTCTCTTCGCCTGTCATCAAGTCGTTCCCCGAGCGTCATAACTACCATCACCATTATCACCAACCCACCTCATGCGTTGTCTCTAAGTACTTGCGTCTTCTCCTGCACTGTTTTATCCTCTACCATCGCGGCTAGTTTATTTTTCTTATATCAGAAGCCGAAGCTTTCCATTTACAACCAACTCGGACCGTCTGCATGGAACTGCTTTGCTGAACTGAGCCACGATTCTTATCCTTATCGCGCGAAAGTAGGTAGAATTAAAATATTTCAAATTTAATCGAGGAGGCTGTTGATGATTAATTAGTAGGACGGTTAAAATGTTCAAGAGACTAAGATGTGAAAATTGTTGTTGTTGCTTGTATTCAACACATAGCGGATGTTAGAAGAAGCAGATCTATGTCTGTACAATATATATATATATATTTATGACTTAGCATTTATATGTGGCTGAAAGAAGATGATTATGCAGATCCACCGAGGTAGTAGTGTTGGTTATACATAATAGCAAAATATCGACTCTCCCAAACAAAAAGTCTAGATAATCTTGTATTTGCCCTGTAGACTCACCAGCTTGAATAACTCGCTCACAAGGCACCCGCTCACTTTCATAGTGTACGAACAGTAGTACCTATATAAGAAGTAGAGAATCCAGGCACAAGAAAATAAAATGTAATCATTAATCTTATTAAGGTTCCAGAACTAGAAGATACTGGCACAAGATATCAAATGCAGTGTTTGACTATCGAAGCAAAATAGTTAAGTTACTTCAAGTAATGTAAACACAAATTTATACTAACCCTTCATTTAACCTTTCAATTATCAACTGCATAAGTGAACCTTGCGACTCTACACTTTCACAAATTCTTTTGTTTAATATAATTTCAACTTATGCGCTACACACATAGAACCATCATTGCAATATTATGGGGGTTCAATTATCTTATTCAATATCTGAAACTATGATGATGATACTAGTACATTACAAATAAGTGTGTAAAAAGGAAAGAGTCAGGAAACAACTGAACCAGAAGATTATTGCAAAGGGCCGGAAAGAAAGTTCTGTAACTGTAAAACTAGGGACAAATAACCTCTCGTCTCGTATTGTGTTCCGTTAATGCCTCCTCCGATGTTAATTTCGTTTGTGAATCTTCCGAACAGCAGCCGCTCTTGTTATCTGATGAAAAACTCATTGCGGCTACCCTCTTGCTTAGGTACTTTGAGAACTAAATGATTAATCATCTGTGTATAGGTTTTCTGCCAGTTATATTCATTTATAAATCGTCATAGTTAGCATCTAATCGAGTAATGTGTTAGAAAAAAAAATCATGTATAGTAGTAACCCTAGACGAAGACTTGCGGGACTTACTGCAAACGCATCTCGTGATACTTTTACTTAGACCTTTGAAGAAGTCAGCTCATTCCTTCCTGATTAGTAGCTGTTAGTGCGTGTGTTTGCTTTAACAGATTTGTTTATCTCTTCACGGGTAAGGCAGGCTAGAGTAGGCAGCGCAGGGAGTGTTTGAAGCAAAAGCTAGTTTCTTGAAACATGACGATAGTTGCTTTACGAATCAACCTTTTCGACCACTTCGTATTTCGCGTCAAATATCTGGGTTGAAAAGATACATCTCCCGAGATAAGCCACGCAACTTCGAATTCCAGAGAACTAGAAATCTAAAACACAGGCTGAGGCTCTGGCT
This sequence comes from Endoconidiophora laricicola, assembly GCA_001640655.1. Classification (NCBI taxonomy): domain Eukaryota; kingdom Fungi; phylum Ascomycota; class Sordariomycetes; order Microascales; family Ceratocystidaceae; genus Endoconidiophora; species Endoconidiophora laricicola. Next base: position 27,628 of record LXGT01000073.1, on the reverse strand, counting down.
ATTGTAAGGGCTCTGGAACTGCCGTAGGTTGCTATTTACTTGATACTACTCGATTAGATGCTAACTATAACAAGCGACTTATAGCACTAAAGCGCACTAAAAGAGACCCAAAAGTTACAGAAGCACTAAAGCGGCTTACAAATGCCACGAGAGACCTCTTTTTGTTAGCAGTAAAGCAACCCCTAGAGTGCCAGCACCGTCAAGGCTGGCATACTAAAAAAAAACATACAACGAGGCAGTGCTGATGCACAGGGAAAAGAAAAATGCAGAAGGAAACAGGACTATGCTGCTTGAGTACTACATAGTAGACAACTGCAGCTGCACTGACTACATCAGTGGCTTGAGATTCTGACTAGCAGGATTGGAAAAAAAAAAAAAAAAAGAAATCGGGCCGGTAGGTGGCTTGGCCTGACATAACTTAGTTCCACATAGATTCCTAGCGGGCTACTAATTCAATAGGAATCTGGCTACTCATTAGATCGGCAAAGCTGAGGCATGTTAGTGAAGACTAGTATAACTTAGTTTCCCGATAGTTGATAGAAATCAAGGCAAATATTGTTAGTTTATCCTCCTTGGCAACACCGTTTTGTTAGTGTTCCGAGAATTACATACAGGGACCACCAGCCTTTTGCACAAATTGAGGCCGTGAAGTAAAGGGCATATAGGGAGAGAAAGGCTATAATAGCTTTTTTCTAAAGCCACCAAAAGGCGAATGTGATGGGCTCAGATCACTAAGAGAACCCTTACTTCTGGCATCGATCTCTTTGCTTGGCTTTTTAATGTTTTATTTTGTTTGCTCCGTCCAATCTTGAACTCATTTCCAAGATGGCTTGAGCTTGGCTACCTACCTGTCTAGGCAGGCATAGCTTATCTTGTCGGCTGTCTTACCCTAGAAGATAACAGTATCAGCTATAGTTGGTGATATCGCAAGGCATGATAATGGCCGATGAGACGAGAACCAAAGTAAGGGAGACCAACGAAAAAAAAACAAAAAAAAAAAACAGATGGCTTGATAGATGCCTTATTTTACCACTTTGCTTGCCATTTGTGTACATCCGTGAATAAGGAGGAGAGAACCAGACAGTGATAGACAGACAGGCTATATTGAGCGCAAAATATAGCTCTGAGAGAACTACCTGACAACTATAAGTAACTATAAGGCTGTGCTCTACGCTTAGAAAAAGGCGCCATAGAGTCAAGAGATAGGACTCTCAGGACACAAGAAAACAATCCGCAGACAGGAAAGGAGTTCAAGTCCAGATCCGCGACGGGTGCGTACGCGGCGGGCAGCGGGAGATCGAGACATCGAACTGCAGCTGCATCATTCATGTGAGTACATACACTATGTAACGTATGCATATGTATGCATGTGCCTATGACGAGAACCGAAAATAAGTCTGAAAAGTTTTAGAAGATAAAAGAGAGAATAGTCTCGTCACAAGCAAGCATCTAATCGAGTGATGAGTATAGAAAAAAAGAAGGATAAAAAGATAAGCCATACGATATACCCTGGCATGCCCGCTACGACTTCAAGAAGCACGGTTGGTACAATAAATCTCATACGAGATACGCGCCATGATATATTCTATTAATTTTCATCTCCTGGAGAACAACAAGAAGCGAAGATTCCCGTGTAGAAGCGTAATAGCAGTCTCGTGGCCAGATCGTGTTCACTACAAGGAAAAAAAAAATTGACTAAGCAAAAGTTGCATGATCGTGAGAAAAGGCTATATAACCAGACGGCAACCTATATTTCAATAATTTCAATATTTTTCTATTACTATAGAACCAAAATTTTTACTATATTTATCATTATTTTAAGCACTGCCCATCAACAGAGCAAGCTGACTGACTGCCTCATCCTTGATATCCTCCCCATCCGCACTTCCTTCCGTTGATGCCCTGGAAGCCATAGTCCTCTATACTACTACCCTACCCGTAGAAGACGGAAAATATTTTCAAGGACGTAAATCCAAGGGATCATAAATATAAATATGAAAAGTTACTTAGTACTACACGTATTTGTGCGCACAGATAGTAAAAGGATGATAAAAGGAAACAACCAGGAGGACAACCCAAGCCTGACCTGGCTACCAAACAGAATATTAATACGAAGGGGGCCAGGAAGGAAACACTAAAACCGTAAAACTGAGAGCAAATAGATACTAGTACTTTCTGAAGCAAAAAAAAAAAAACCCTCATACCTCTAGTCTCGTATATGCTTTGCTGGCGTGGTCTGTGTTAGTGCCTCCTCGTGCCGCCCGGCGCTGTATATCAACTATGTAGCCAAATTTTCACTATTCGCCTATCGAAAACAAGAATCCTACCCTAAAAGTTGCGAAATTATAAGTATCAACTTAATAGTATGTTTGTATTTGGACTCTTCTAGTAGGCTCTTTTCGCCTCTGTAGAAGATATCTTCAGCGCTCTTCGCAAGCAGAAAAGGCTACAGTAGGTGGCTCAAGACCATAGGATATGTTTGAACCAAATGTCATTTCTCAAAATCTAGAGATAATTGCGTCGCAGTGTGTTGAAAACTGTTCAAATTCGAAGTCGAAGCCATTCAGCTTACAAGCAGCAAGTACTTGTTGAAAATTGTGACCTTTTTCAGGTACCAATTTTCTGAAAGTATACGGGTATTATAGAGGTTCCCTTTGGTGTTCTCTAAGCGCTGGCTATCTCGCCATGGAGATATTATTCCAATTGTGCGGTTTGGATAATCTAGTTATGTAATCACCGCCTTTCTTACAGCCGTCCCCATACTACAGTATCAATCGTCTAACCCACCATGTTCTTGAATTATCATCAAAACAAACACTATCTGCGTCTAAGCTACTGCTTTCAAATGATGTATGGAACGTTAGTTAGGAAGTCAATTGGCCGTGATACAGTTGAAGGTATAGAACCCGCCACCAGGAACCGATACCCGCTGTAAGCGCCGTGGACCGCTGTGGCTACAGAGTACATAGCAGCCTACAGCATGCTATACGGTTCTACCTCATCAACTATACTTGTAGCTACTAAACCATCATGCAAGCGATACCTTTGGATTCGTATTGGTCTGGCTAGTATTTGTATACAATTTTCGACCTCATAAAATCATTGCAAATATAGAGTAGAACCATGTGTCACGTTGTGAACAAGAACCTGTAGTACTGTTATTGCTATCTCTGTTTGAAAAAAAAAAAAAAAAGGCAGAAAACAGCTATGTCTGGCAAAATGGTTCAGTGGGCAGCTAAGGGATACATTTAACCAATGATATCACTATATTTCAAGCTCTCACTGGAATATCCAAACCACATAGCTAGAATAGTAAGTATCTCCCTTTTGCTACGCGGCCGGGCACATCTCCTCTTATTATTATTATATTTCTTCCCTTGTCTCGCTCCCCAGATTAAGCAGCAATTCCTCTCATTTTGTATTATTTGTTTTCGTTTTTTTTTTAATTTTCTTCTTTCCTTCAAAAACCTACGGCTATTGTCGTTTTCTTCTTGCTCTGCGCCCATCCTCAATCGTTACCATTCGCTCGCTTTCATTCTTCTTTTCCTCTGCTTTGCTACTCTGCAGACTGCGCAGTGCCATCATCGCTGTTGTTCTGGTACAATCAAAACATCCCGCTGCTCTCGTTCCTGCCATTCTTCGCTGCCAGCTGAACCGATTTGCTTCGCGATCTCTCTCTTCCCCCAAAAGAGCTCACCCCAAGAATAACCTCCGACGTCTGTTGCTTGCTCTGTTGCTTGCGTACTTAATATCGCTATTCAGACATACACAGATATATATCCTCTGGTAAAGTACCACGGATTTATTGCCTTCTCTTTCTCTCACTGCGCGTGTGAGTAATTATTCCGGCGACAACGGCCCGAACCCTGCCATCCTTCCTCTACTCTCTCCGTTCCCTACTCTTCATACCTACACATCACCGCTATGCTTAACCTACGGTGGATTGTCAGCGGCGGCCTGCTTGGTCTGCCAGTTGGCGTTACTATCGGCATTCTGTTTGCCCTCGAGGCGCATCACAAGGCCACCGGTGGCGGTGACTCGTTGTGGACCGATAACAAGATCGTGACCACTACCTATTGTCAAGATTCCTACGGTATCATGCCGGAATCTGACGGAATTAAGTACATCCGTAAGTCGATAGCACATCACTGAGAAAACACCACAACATATTGTCATCATTGCTAACATACCTGTTCTATAGTAAATCCTAACCAATGGGGTGTTGATTCCAGCACTGTTGGTGGCCTCTGCATGAATGTAAATCACTCTTCTCTTTTCAGTCTCTCATTAAATGCCAGCTATCGGTGTCTGTCTGCGGACACTCGTGTTTTGCCTTTGAAAAAAAAAAAAACATTAGAAAAAAAGGCGCATCACGATTCCTGATATATTTCCAATCGCATACTAACTCTTCTGCCTTAGGTCACCACATTCAACAATGGCACTTACGCTACCAACACTACTGCTCCGAACTGGTCTATTACCTGGAAATATAACCAGGGCCCTGAAACGCAACCTGTGCATGCCTACTCGAACGCCAAGATCGACGCTGTTCTTCCCGACAAGCTCAACGCCATTTCCTCGCTTACCCTGGACTTCCACTGGACTTACGGCATGGGAAACTCGTCCTCTACTAGCACCGATGTGACCACCCTAGAATCCAACTCAGTCAACGCCAACGTCGCCATGGATATGTTTATCGATAGTGACAAGACCCAAGCTACTGATTCCTCTGCCGCTTCTTACGAACTGATGGTATGGTTTGCCCAAATTGGTCCTGCCACTCAGGCCATTGGTCAAAATGTAGGCGCAGTGACTACTGAGACTGTTGGTGGCGTCGAGTTGTAAGTAACAATTATCTCTATCCGGCATATTGACATACACAGCTCTTGAAGGTATCCATATGCTAACAAATATCACACAGCTCACTGTATGTTGGTACCAATGGCAACAACCAGACTGTCTTGACTTGGCTTCCTACCGACACTATCGAGGAGTTCGATGGCGATCTCCTGCCCCTGGTTACCCGTACTGTCGCGCTCAACCAGTCTACCAGTTCTACCTATACCTTCCCCTCATCAAGTGACTACTTGGGCTACCTGGCTATTGGCTCTGAGGCTTACTATTCATCCGACTGGGTTACTTTTGATGTGTCACAGCTGGCGGTTGACATCCGCACAAACTCGACTTCCTAAAGACTTTATCAAGAAACTAGGGCGTGGGCGTTTGAAGAGATATATAGTTAATGACCTTTATTTTGTCGTCATTGTCCATTTTTGCACTTTTTTTTTGTTTTATTATCTTCATCTTCCTTTTTTTTTTTTTTTCATATCCTGGCTTTCTTGATTCACGAATCTTGAACGTTCAACGACCAACCTAGGCATCGTCTTTTATTTATCATTACCTCCTAAACCTCTGTTGTCTGATCTGATGTCTGTTTCTTGTTTCACTGTGGTTTTCGGCCGAGGCAGTTATTAGACCGTTTCTTTTTCACCATGTTTCCTGTTATTTTCTTTGCCTGACTCATAATCAACCCTTTTTGTTGTTGTTCTATTGCGTTCTCATGGAGTCTCTTGTTTTGATTCTTTGGTTTCCTGAATATCACGCTCGTATCTATTTCTTTTCTCTCTCTCTCTCTCTCTCTCTCTCTCTATACTTTGACACGCTTATCAGACTTCAGTGTTCGAGCCTCTTATATTACCTTCCCATCTATCTACCTTTTCGTTTTTGTCCATGTCACTGGCATGTTGGGGAGGAAAGGCATATTTTTCTTCGAATTTAATCCATAAAGTGTTTGCCTTTTTTTTGGCTTCTTCTTCAAACCATCCGTCACTTCTAATTTTGTATGCGTTTCTTTTTGCCAGTATTAGGTATCAATAAGATGAGCTATGGCTACCAATTCCAAATCACTCCCTCTCTTTTGTGCTTTTCAGGGGTTGTCCATGTAATCAATGTTGTAAGTATACATATAAAAGTCAATATCTTACGTCGACTTAATGGCCCCTCACTGGTATCTGTTTCTTTTTCGTTTATAAGCTTTCAGAAAGAAGAGGCGAATACATAACCCGTCAGACTTCGGAGCCACCAAACCCATTTATTTGTCTTATTCTCTCTCACATCTTTCTCCCCTCTCCTAGTGGAATTATAAGTTTCACGTGTATGCTTCTCTCTCGTTTTTTTCTTCTTCTATTCTTTTCACATTGATCTCAATTCGTAGCTTCTCTTATAATCTTGATTCACTCATGTCTTATATTCACTTCAATATATATATATACAAATATAAAAAGGTTGGAAAAGAAAATACGCAATAATATACCAAATCGGCCCAAATATCATGTCTTTAAAGAACGAAAAAGAGATTGAGTAATTAGTTGATTACATCTCAAAACTGTCTTATTTTACTTTGAAGTTAACCCCTCGAATTCTGATCATTTATTACTTAGTAGAGGCAATAAATGTTGATATTGCTTACGCCTCGCTTTCATGATGAGTTACTGCTTCTTTCAGTATTACTTACTAATGTACCTTCTAATGCACTTTCTAATGCTCCATCTAGTCATCCTAGGCTTGAGATATACTTTACTAGTTTTTCTGATGGCGCTTAAAAACATTAGGCAAATCTAAAAAAACAATTTTCGTGTCACTCTCGCCCCAGCCACTCTCTTTCTTTCATTCTATTCCGCAGTTATCAGTCATTTGTTATACCAGTACTACTCATAACACAAGTGGCTAGTAAGCTTCCATAAATTAGCTCAATATGGAACATTCGACAACGCAACAATGTTCTCTTATTCATCTCATCCGTTTGCGTTACGTTCTGTCGGGATATTTCTTTTTCAATGCAGGGATAGTAAACATGATATTGACCAGGGAGAATGTATAGGCGCAAATACTTTTTGTCTACAATGAATGTTCTCCTTATTTCTACTTCTCTTTCGCTGTTCTTGTCACTATAAGAATGAAGGGGCTTATATGAGGTTGTATGAAAATGTGATCACGCATTATCTACATTGCTCTTCGTGGCACAACCGGGCAGTGTAAATGCCGGGCTAGGCTGTATAAGTTACTTCATCATCTCTAAAGGGCCGTACGTAACATGTTGTATCTTGAGTTCTATGATACAAATTGTCACAGGATGGAATATATTTGATTGATATAGTTGAATTCACCGGTACGTTCTAAAATAGTGACAAACATACAGATACCAGTGTGGAAAAATAGTAGCGTTGGAGCTGTTGACACGATTGGCTGAGAATATATGTCGAGATCAGAACCCGTGCATATTCAACACGTAAATAGAATTTGAGATCTTCATGTAGTAGAAACTTTAGTTACTGCAACAAAGCGCCTGATCTGTTAAAATACGTCATAGATACCTGGTCCTTCTAATACAGATTATTTATAAGATAGGGAGAGATAGATAAAAGCAGTGACACACGATAGATCTGATATCCCCAAAGAAAGCAACGCAATATATTGATAACCATAACCCCAAAATAAGAAGACGTAATGACCCGTGACCCCCAAAGAATAGTTCGTTATAAGGTAAAGACCCCCCAAAAAACAGGAAAAGTAATAAAAAACATAACATGTCGTTATATGAACATAACCCCCGAAAAATAAAACATCAAAAAAACAAAAACTAAAACGTAAAGCTATAAGCAAAATAAATAAAGGTAAAAAAAGAAGTTTTGTGACTGTGACATGGAGATCGCATGCTTCGTAACTATCGGCACCTCGAAGACAGCAAAGACAAAGCATATGAAAGAAGATCATAACAAACTAACAAAAAGCTAGGCACTATGTAACTACTTGGCGATACAATGTGACATCACCAAGTAATACGTGTTGTACCATGACTCGGGAAGGCATACACCTCGTTTTCAGGATGTTATTAAGAGTATTGTTTTTTCGACAAAAAAAGGAAGAAAAAAGAGTATAAGAAAGCCGTGACAGAAGATTTATACAGCATGCGATGAAACAGAGAATACACCAACGCCTAATATGGGAAACTCACGGAGCCCCGAACAAAGAAAGGTAGTGAAGGTTGTTTGCAGAGCAATATAGAAAAAAAAAAGTAGTATAGGCCGTTCAAAGTAGCGTCTATTGTGTTAAATACACAGCACGCACTGAAACATATGTACGGTGGATCGATCATATCAGGGAATATGAAAAAAGAAGACTCAATAAGAGTGAAGTAAACAGAAAACTTAAAAATGCAACAAAAAAGAGAACAAAGACTGGTGTTCGGGCATGTATTGCTTGATATTCATCAATGATCAAAGGCAAAAGTCGTGTTACTCGTAGTATGCGTGTAAATGGTCTCAGCCAAAATGAGAACAGATAAAAAAGGGAACGTAAATCTAATGCCGCAAAACGAAGATGTGAGTGGTAGACTGTAACCAACTGCAACAAAGACGCGAGGAAACGATAGTAGAATGAGATATCAATCCTCTTAAGTGCTAGAAACTAACACTCGTTGTATGGTCCGGATAAACAGAGAAAAATACAGAGACGAAAAAGGAACGAAGGTACAAGACACAACAAAAATGTTCGTTAATTCATAAAGTACGTTAAAAGCGACGATAACATAATGGTATCGGAGTGTGGATATCATAGTCAAAAGAAAAAAAAGGATAAAATAGGCCGAGACCATGACTGGTGATATTGGAACAAAGGAGTGAATGTTGTCGCGGTGATGGTAAGTCGACCCCGAATTGTGGCTTATGAGGCTGAAGGTTTATTGTCAAGAAAATAGGTTACAGACTCTGGGGAAATCGTAAAAAAAAAAAAAAAAAGAAAAGATAAGTTAGATGGACAACGATGTATCTGCTTCAGATACAAATGTGAAATGAAAACAAAAAGATAATAGTTGGCCCAGAAAAAAAGAAAGAGGACATGAAGCGAGTGGCTATCTCGAGAGAGGCACAAGACGAAGGTTTGGTTCAGCCGAAAGTACCATCATTCGCGATGATGATTTGTTCAAAAGGAGGGATGGTGTTTATCGATGATGATAGCTTGACTAAACCAAGATATCATATGGTATAGTCCATGGCTGAGTCCCTATCGAAGAACTGCCAGAGGGAATTGGTACCCAAGGACTGTGTTGCTGTGGTGTTGTTGAGCCGTGATGGATATGACAAACCTCACGTGACAATCCCGAGCCAGTGCACATATTCCCCTAGGAAGACATGGAGCTGTTGCTAGATTTTGTAACAGGAGTCTTGTTCTTGGAACCAACGAATAATTCGAGGAAAGGATCAAGTTCAATGATACGAAGTTGACCCTTCCACTTAGCATTCCAATTGGCATCCATCCAGGCGGCGCTTCTGGTCTTGTACCAAGAAACAACCTCTACCACCCAGCCTTTCTTCAAGGCACGTTCGACGGTCTTAAGAAACCCATCGGAAAACTCAGCAGCATTGGCATCACCTGTGGCCAAAACCATCACACCCGGCTCATCAGAGTCGAGAACGCTTTGCGACATTTTCAGTTGCAATAGTTCATCGACACATTGCTCACGACCACCTGTCTTCTTTCCACGGACCGTGGGGTCTGTTTGCGTACGGGCTAGAGTGGAAACAGAGTATCCGATGTTCTTAGCATCGATCGAAAATTGGGGATGACTATTTGGCTTTTTACAAGAACCAGCAAGCTCCTTCTTGCACGTTGTACGACGGCGTGTGATGATATCGTGGAACGCGTAAACATTAAAATTGGGAATTTTATCCCTTTCGATAGCTTGTGAGTGGTGCATTTTATTAGCAACTTTGTAAGCATCGTAGAACCCAATGATGATGTTGGATATGTCCACGAAAACATGCAGAGGACGGTTTGCAACAGGATTTGTCTTTGAGCCATGATGATCTTGCTGTCTAAGCGTCTCATAATATTGCTTAGCTGTGCTAGAAGACAATCTAGGGCTATGATTGAGAGAATGGCCCTTCGAAGAGCGTGGAGCAGTGGTAGATCCGAGCGAGACGCCGGTAGAAGCTTCCGGTGGCGGGGTCTTCCTGGCCCTTTTCGAGGCTGGAGAAGATGATGAGATGGAGACACCGCCAACGGCCGACAACGTCTCTGTAAGGGTGGAGGTTGTGGCATGTGAAAGGGCCGGAGGTGGTGTCACAGACTTCTTTTTACGGTGGACTGTTTGGGACGCTGCTGGGAGCGTGATGTAAGAAGTAGTGGTGGCCGCAGTGGTAGCTGTAGGTGGCTTGAGTTTGGTTTGGTTCGCAAACTCTATCAACGTTTGCGGAGGTGGGGTTGGTGCTGGGGTGTCGGGAAGTGGTTTAAAAGTTGGTGCGAGATGACTATGCGATACTCCATGCTTCGCAAGCTCATTGAGCATATCCTTAGTGATGAAAGTTGTGGTACGGCTTCTTGCACGCTGCGTGGCACCAAAACTCTGGGGGGTGGGATTGTGATGTTGACTCGAGACTGCTTGTTGAGTGTAATTCTGTGGTTTATGCAGATGTTCCTGGGTCTTGGAAGGAAAATTGACTGCACGAAGAGGCGATGACGATGGTGGTGCATTTTTAGGATGGTGCGCCAGGCCATAGTGATGTTCGGTCGGCGCATGTTGTTGCTGTTGCTGTTGTTGTGTTTGTAGCGATCGAGCCTGTGATTGAGGTTTGGTTTCAGGCTGAAATTGATTATTGGCGGCGTACAAGGACGCAAACTGGGAACTGTAGTGGCTGTTATTTTGGGTCGATTGATGAGGTGGTTCCGGCAATTGGGTTTGTTGCGGCTGTTGATAATGCCGAAGTAACTGTCCACCTTTCTCGCCCAGGGGATACCGTACATTTCGCCGTTCGGTCTCTCGATCGGTAATGTCTTGTTCAAGTATTGAACGAATGGACGAGAAATCACCCAGCTGTGGAAGATTGATGCTCCTTGCAGGAGCTGGTGATACTGGCGGTGTCATTTGAGCAAATCCACATGATATTGGATGGCCAGGGACCATCTGGGGCGAATTGTGATAGAGTCTTATAGAAGCAGAAAGATAGAAAAGAAAGGGAGAAAAAAAAGAAAGGAAAGAAATATGTCCAACTTTCGGAAGTTGAGCAGAAATCTACTATTGTTATGTTTGGGCGGCAAAGGAACAAAAAAAGTAGAAAGCAGAACGCGAAGAGACAGTAGAAGCAAATCGAAACGAGAACAACATGCAAACTGCCTGCAGCAAGTAAAAGAGTTGCAGAGAATAGTGAAAACTGGGTGGTAGACGGATAAGCCCGATGTGGCGATCAATATCCAGTAGGCTTTGGCACAAAGGCACTGCACAAGTGGAAGCTAACAATCAACGGTTAGAGGGCTTGGCTAGTTATTGGTGGACAGGACGACGTCAGATCTGGCGTGTGCGTGCTAGCTTGTGCTGGTACTCTATATGATTAAGGAAAATGGAAGAGCCAAACAGAGTAAATAGACAGAGACAGACAAACAAGGTGTATTATTGTTGATGCGAATGGAGGGAGGAGTCGGCTCTGCTAGTAACTTCAATGCAGCTATGATGTAGGAATGCGGAGGGGGGGGGGGGGGGGAGAAGACCAATCACAGGCTGCCAGCACACCAGAAGAGGACGACTAGAAAGAAAGAGATGATGACACTGGGGATAATAGACAGCGTCGAAAGAAGAAGCTAAGAGAAAAAAGGAAAGGGAGACAAAGTCCTCAAGGTGCAGCTCTAGGGAAATTAACCAGCTATTCGATGCCCGACGTATCGAAATGGCGTAAACAAAGGTATTGAAGGTTGGTTTAAATTCGTGCAGAAGAAGTAAGACAGGAATGAAAATGTAAAACGACAGTCGATCGACTATTGTTTAAAGTTAGAAGCTTTTTTATTGGTGATAATGGAAATGAAAATAGAGATCAAGCAAGGCTGAAAGCAATGCGCACTGAAAACCAGATGGGAAGTATTGTTTTTGGAAGGACCAACAAGGCTCTCAAGGTGCGGGAAAGGGAAAAACGAGGCCGGGGATTTCACCCAAACGGCCCAAGACAAGAAGTTTGGAGGATTGAGCAAGAACTTAAACAACAAGAAGAAAGAGGAAATAGCAAACAAAGCAGGTTACATAGATCGTACATCGAGAGACAGAAACAGAAGAGAAAGAAAAGAAAAAGGAGTAAAACGAACCGTCAAAGAAGATCTAGAAGGGCAATAGGCAAGCGTTATAATATCTCTTCTGAATGCGTATCAAGACAAAGGTAGTAGAAAATGGGTTAAACGATCAGGCCTGCAAAGTTGAACTGCACGGCCAGCGAAGAACGACGAGGCCTAACTTACAAAGTGCGATCCTTGTAACTAGGCAACAGAATACATACCTATCAGGGTACTACGAAGCTCAATGAATAAATCTTCACCTTCATACTCTTTGCTTATTCTATGCTTTTCATAGCCAGGAATATAAGAAAGAATTAGGTATTCTCTTGCTAGTATTGAGGTAAGAACTTAGTTGCAAACAGCCCATTTAATCCTAATAGAATATATTCCACAGCCAGATTTCCATATGGGGGCCCAGCAGATATTCTAAACAGGGAGGATAGTGAAAGCAAACGTCTTAGTATGACCCCCTGAACGGCTAGGAATGGGATGGAGCAAAACAAGACCAAGATAACCTATTGGGATGAAGGAATGGCAATCGGATGACAGCGAAGAACTAGAAAACCAGCAAGTCTACAAGACAAGAGAACCGGCTCCAAACGACAGCGAACAATGGCCCGGGTCCGATCCAAGGTATGGCCGTCCTACTGGTGATGTGTTTGCAGTGACGATATCAAGTATGGCCGGCGTTGATAGTTGTTCAACAGGAGTGAGTGAATCACCACGATGTGCGTTACACCTTCCACGCCTCAAGCCAGAGAAGGCTTGTACCGGCTGTTTCTTAATATCAGGCTTTGTTTCTGCTTCTACAGCTCAATGGCAAGCCACGAATGCCCTCCACAGCTGCTCTATATTCGTTACACTAGCGACTGGCAAGTGCCACCAACGACAATTTGATTAGACAAAGATAAAAGGCCTATTACTGTGTGTGTTTGTAGAAAGTCCTGAAGAAAGAATGAATGAATTATCATCTAGGGCAATTAGATAGAGATCGAGTAGGTGGTATTATAGCGACGGAGAAGCTCCCAACATCATCCCCAACTCCTCCTCTTAGTTTTGCTGATGCTGCATAGCTAACTAAACAAATTTAAAGTTTTCAAGGCAGAACTAGTATGTGATTGGGAGCTATGTCATATCGTGTATGTATACATGTATGTATAAACAGTATGTAGAAAGACACGGTTTGTGAGACACGAGGCGTTTTTCTCTCGACTTTTCTAACAAGATTGAGAATCAGGACAACGGCGACGGTAGCAGTATGGATTTTAAAGTGAACGGAAATATAAAATTAGTGCATAAAAATAGGATAAGGGTGTAAAAATCGGAATATCTTGACGCCAGTAAGTCGAGATAAATTCAAGGATTTGAGGGTTTAGGGTTTGTAAAAATCAATGCAATGTTCAAGACGGGATAAGATAGACAAAAACAAGAGCAAAGCAATACAAGGACCTTGTACAAGATCTGGCCTTTCGTCATCATCTTCTATTGCTTAGCGTCAGCCTTAGTACAAAATCATCTGTTACATAAAGGCGAACACGCTACGACTTGCAGCATACTGGCCCAGCCATAGGAACTTCTTACCGAGATAAGAAAAAAGTGAGGCTGCCTAAAATTGCTATTAGCTGTATCAATACTTTCTTTCGATACTCTTCTCTTCCTTAATAGCAAAACAAGTAAATAACCAAAAAATTAGATGATTTATCCTCCTATTGTTCTAGACTCCTAAGTAGACCCAAGTTAAGTATCTATGTAGACGGACCAGCATACCTAGTATCTTACTCACATATGTAATCCCACCGCCTCAAGCCATGCTGCGCTTTGCAGCTGAGCCGTATCAAAACAGGGTAGGGGACTTAGTACTTTTCTTCGGACTATAGTGGCAAGAGGTTTTGTCGTTAATGGCCTCTTTACCCCCCCCCCCCCACCATGCCTTTCTGAATGTGTTATGTGCTGTCTCCGGCTATTATCTGCGTTGTTTCTTGGTTAGCCGGGGGGGCAGAAAAAGAGAAAAATGAGTACAGATTCCACCATCGCCTACGTCCTTGCTTGTCTGTTCTGCGGTCCTTATATTGACAAGTGCGGGATGCCTTCATATATAAAATCGCATCATCAAGAAGCCCGTAAGCATTTGATCGAAAACTATAAATATATGAAATAAAGGCAAAAAAATAAGAAGATTTGATATACTACAGTATTATATATGCTAGAAGATAACAAACAATGCAGACACAAGGAGGTATAAATCGTATAATTAGAAGCGTGTCATTCTTGAAGAGACCTTTCCATTGCTAAGGGAACAAACACAAAGACCACTTAAAGCCACCAACCCTTGGGAAGTCGGTCAAAAACTCGTAGGCTCAGCACTAGTCACAACAACTTTAAAGGAATCTCCATCGGCCTTTTCGTCGGGCTACATTTTTAGCTTCTGGTGTGGCAAAGCGCTTTGAGACGACCGGAAAAGGAGGCTTCGCTTGTTACTAAGCAAACCCTTAGATTCCATGAACATAGTCCTTGTAACCCTATGTCCTTGACAGCGTAACGCTTAGTAAAGAGTTTTTGGGATTAGTTTCTAGAACTATGGAGATACCTAGTCCCGTGTCTTTTTATCTTTATTTTTTATCAAATTAGAATGTGTATCCGATTGGGTTTAAACCGGAGAATAGTAAATTACAGTTTACCCAAAGTCTTAGTTTAACACCTTATCCCTTCATTCTACCAATCTTCTTAAGTTTCTTCTCTTATTCTTATTTCCAGTCATTTGCTTCTTCCTCTTCCAGTACTTTTGTGGCAGCCGACACGCGAGGTGAACTGAATCGAACCATGGTCTCATCAACCAAAACTCCTATCAATTTTTTTGCATTTGTTGTACTTAATTTTACCCTGTGAATGTTTGTAGTATAACCTACTTTGTATTCCGCCTACTGCTTCCTGCATCATGAAGCCGTAGAAAGCGGAAGCCTTAGTCCAGAAACGTAGATGCTTGTACATACATGCATGTATCTGCATCTATACATGTGTACGTGTACATTTTCCCTCTGTCTTTATTATTCCATCTGTAGATAGATCGCTGCATGTACCCAGATCTACAACGGAGTACTAGTATCGTGTAGCATCCCGATATCTAGATCGTAATTCTTACTGAAAAAAGAAAAGGAGAAGAGAAATGAAAGGAAATACTATTCTCTTGAACACTGCAACATACAATGTACTTTTCTTTATAGTTTAGTTTGCCTTACTAATTTAGTTCAACTTGTTGTTATTAGTATATCTAGTTTCCTTAGAGAAGATTATTGCCTATGGAAAGTACTGGCAATGATACCATGTAGGTTTCACTGCCCCCCCTCTCTTTCCCTAGGCTTACAGTATTCTGTGCTTTTACTTATGAGTCTAATCTCCTGAATATGCCTATGGATAGATAATCTTGACATCATCGTACAAGTACTACTTAGTATGGGTTCTTTGTATCTTTCCATGATATATCGGCCTGAATGCATAACCACAAATCATCCCACGTCTCTTACTGTCTGATATCTATTTGTCTCACTGTCTCCACTCCGCTTCATATCTTGCAGTATGAGCTCATTTTCCCCTCACGAGATAGAAAGCGAAAAGAAAAAATTCAGCCATATCATTAGAAAGTAACGCTGCTAAAAGTACAACAAAGTATAGGCACGGAGCTCTTTTCTAACTATCGGATGGCAATTTAGCTGTATTGAATACTACTCTAATCTTATTAGTAATATAGAAATGTATCCCATCACACAATAATTACGCTTCTTTGGATTGTCATTACAAAAAGCAAACAAAGACAATGACAGCGCAGCGGGGAAGTCGGCAAAAAAGGATGAGCTGTTCTATAATGACTGTCATCTACGTCTTCTCATTCGTCCAAAAATGCAGCTCATAACCTCAATTGATCACTTTTTTACCTATTTATCATTCCTTGGAAACCCAAACGAATGCCAGCACACACATGCATAATGATACAGAAATGGGGGAAGAAGTAGATGAGAAGAAGAAAAAATCCGCAAGAAACGACATTAAACAATGTATGAGTGCCCAAATCTCAAATACGTTTTTCTTTCGAAGAGATATAGGGCCATCACATCATGCACGAAAGAGAGGCTGACTTGGCTGGCTGGAAGCGAAGGCCATATGTGGTCTGTTCCAGCATATCCAAACACTTCTGAAAATTTACTTCCTTCCGGTTATTAAGTATCAGTCAAAGGCAATGAATAAGTAACTTTCAATCATACACTTCTGACCCGTAGATGCCTATATCACTCAATATCAAAACAGAGCGTGAGTGAGCCAGCTTATTATGTTCAGATTTTAGCGTCCCGTCAATCCCCATTTTGAAGGTACATCTGGGACCTTCAACGATGTAAAGCAAGGAAAAGGATATACGAAGGGAGAAGACGGAAGCTAGGAAGCCTAGGGACTATCTGATAACAATATACAAAGCCGTTCCGCATTAATAAAGCATCTTAGTGAGATATTTTTACACTATGTCACAAGTGTTGAAGGAAAGCAACACCTGACTTAGAGGAGTTACATCGCCAGAAAGTACGATTTCCAAGTATCATCAATTAAAAAAGTCTATAACATCTTGGTGTGGAAGTCTAAAAACGTGTGGAGGAATATATAAAAAGAGAAGAATAACAAGAAAGAAACAGAAATAAATTGTGCGTGTGACGATGATTGGATAGCAAATCATATTACAGGCTAAGAAAGAAGATATCCACGGAACAAGATGGGGAGAAAAGAAGTTAAACAGGGGGGGGGGGGAGAGAGAGAGAAGAGTTTGAGCGATAGCGATATATCATCAATAATTGGTACATGTCCCAGACTTCACGCCCAGTAAGATACTACCATCACGGTATATAAAACTCCTACATACGGTGTTTACATGACAACCTATGAAAAATGTGTTAGCAGATTAGTTGATATTTGAAGGGCGAATAATAAATATCGAAAGCACTTACACAATCACCGTCGCTCTTGCCTTGGGGAATACCCATCTCTTCAAACGTGGCAGGACCCTTGGGAGCCGGAGTAGTCGAAGCCTTGGCAGGCTTTGGTGGCGTAGTAGCCACTGGAGACTGAGCTGTGCCGGGACGGCTCTGTTGCTGGCCCATAGGCGACTGCGGACCTTGAGGACGGCCCTGGCCGCCACCTTGCTGAGGGGGTGCGCTACCAACTCGGCCGGGATGATCCATGTAACCACCGGGTCCATTGGGACCTCCGGGTCTTGGTCCCATTCCACGTCCACCCTGGGCTGGAGGAGCAGCCGAACCGGGACGGGGACCACCAAAGTTGCCGTTAGGTCCGGTTGGTTGCCGTTGGAAGTTATCCTGAGGGTTGGGGCTGCGGGGTCCGGGACCTCCAATGTTCTGGTTAATGGACATGTTGGATGGTCTCTTTTGGAGGTTTCCGGGACTGAAGTTTTGTTGCTGCTGGCCTGGTGGTTGGGTACTCATAGGACGCTGCTGGGTATAGTTGCCGTTGTTCATGCCTGGGCCACTTTGGCGGAAGTTTCCTTGTTGCTGTTGAGGTCCGAGACTACCGCCACCCATGCCCATCTGGCCATTGTTAAGGCGGGGACCGCCGCGGCCCATTTGCTGGTTGGGACTACCCATTAACCCTCCAGGACCACCCGAGCTTAATGGCCGGATACCAAAGGCAGTAGGCGGCTGGTTATAATGAACATCGTCATCGGGGTACGGGGTACCACCAGTGTTGATACCAAAGGCAGGGGCTCTGTCTTGTAGCTTGTATGGGTCGGGCATCGACAGATTATCCTGATGAGGAACTCCAGGTGTAATCTTGGGAGATACGCCAGGCGAAGCATGTTGAGAGACTTGGCCGGGTGCAAGGTTGTCTTCAGAGACAGCAGGCATGGCGGCGGAGACTTGCTTGAAACGTTCAGGTCTTTTACCTCTCATCGAGCCATGCTGCGACTTGATGCGGCCAAGAGCAACAGTCTCATGGTCCTTCTTGGTAAGAGTCTTTTGTTGGCTAAGTGACTCTAGACGGCCAATGGCATCTTTGTTTCCGTTCTCAGCCGCCATCTCGTACCATTTACGAGCTTCTCTAACATCCTTGGGCACATGAATACCGATTTCACTGTAATAACCAACGGCAAATTGACCAGTGGACAGCTTAGCATTGGCGGCTTCCAAAGCAAATTTGTAAGCCAGCTTTTCATTCTTGACAAAAAAACCCTCGTATCCGAATAGAAACCAACGGGAGACACCTAGGCAGGCTTCAGGGAGATCCTGCTTGGCAGCTAGAGCATAATAGTGCAGCGACAGGGAAGGATTAAAGTCGCAGCTCATCTGGCATAGCTCGAAGGCCTGGCCCATCTTGAGTTGGGCCTTAGCGAAGCCCAGGAAAGCGGCACGCTCAATGTACCACTTAGCGCGGACCATATCTACGGGGAGCACACTTTCGGGTAAGTTGATATCAGGAAGCTCTCTAGCAATAAGCATACCAAAGACGTATGCGCCTTGGGGAGCATCCTCGTCAGCGGTATCAGCAGCACGGTTCACCAGATCGATACCGCGCTGGTAGTTCATGACCTGGCCATGCTGACCAAGAAGAGCCATCATACCCATCCTATAGGCAGAAGCGGAATCGCCACCATTGAGGCCTCTCTGGTAGTGTTCGATGGCCTTGGGCATGTCAACGGAGTTCTCGTAGAACATGCCCATGCGATACTCAGCACGAATGAAGCCCAGGTCGGCAGCACTGCGGTAACCGTTAAAGGCTTCGCGCTTATCGAGACGCAAACCGAACTTTCCAAATTCGAACCATTTGGCACGGATAAAAAGACCTTCAGGATGACCCTGATCAGCTAGGTAATTGATGATATTGACAGCGGCGATACGGAGTTCGTGTTCGATTCTCGGAGTTGAGGAGCGTGGTGGGTCGAGGGGTTCTCTTTTGGCAGATTCAGAGCACATGTCAACCCAAGTGAGGACACTTTTAGACCAGTCGATCTGGCGTTGAACATCTTGAGAGTTGAGAACGCTGTCCTTAGTGCTCCAAAGGATGTTCTCAAGGTCTTCGTCACTGGGAGGCACGCCTTCGCCCTTCACTTTGGGAAAGGGGGAGAAGTTTGGCATATCGTCGGCGCCAGTGTTTATAGTAGGGCGTTGGAAAGATTTCTGAGGAGGGCTTGTATGAGCAAGACTGACCATAGACTGGTAAGAAGGAGAGACGCCGCTGTGAGAAGAAATCGGGGGAGAGGCAGGTGCTGATATACTGCTAGCTTCAAGCTCCATACGCTGCAGATCATTCTGCATGTTCTGGGGGACTTCGGGCATGACCCTGGAACACAAGCTGTTAGTGACAAGCCTAGGCCATGAATTTGGGAGTCTTTTCTTCTTTTCTTTTTTTTTTTTCCTTTTTTCCCTTCTTCGACAGCGCCAGAGAAAACAGGAGGGGAAGCGAAAAGAAATTAGGCCAGTAGTGCAGTGGTACTACTGGAAGTAGCAGCCACAATGAGTAGTAGTAGAAGTAACTGACTATAAACAGTAAAGATACCGACACACTAACTGCTAGCAAGCGGGTGGTTCTATACAGTATGGTGTACAGTACTTGAAAGAGAAAAAAACTTACCTTTGAGGAGCAGGGGCCACAACTTCAGGAGGCATATAAAAGTCATCAAATCCACCGGGTACAAATGTGGCGCCTAATGATGGAGCAGCACCATTGCCGTTGTTGGTATTGGGCGGATCTGTAAACGTATAACCAGGTATAGAGGTCATGGTCAGCCAATGAAGGTTGAGTTTCCGAAGTAGAGCATTTAGTATTATTTCGTAATACTAAATAATAATGCAAGAAATGTGGTGTATAAGTGTATGTGATGTCGCTAAGTCTATAACTATGGCAATAAATGTCACCTGGGCAAGAGATAGGCAGAACAGGGCAGGGTAAAGTTGGGCAGAACACAAAGAAGGTTATATAAGTTAACATAGGATGCCAATAGAGTGAGTATGATAGAGAGAAGTGATACAGCCTCGGAGACTCCTTTCTTTCTCTCTGTCATACGAAAGTGAGGTAGGTTTGGTAATGATTATTGTAAGTTGGTAGAGCACACCGGTCCTGCAGAGTTTGATCGGGGTTTGACTAAGAGTAATAGCGCGTAAGAGTGGTAATGAAACAATGAAATAAAACATAAAATAACAACGAGCCACCCAACACCAAAGCGGGCGTGAATTAGTGATTGAGGGAAAGTACAAGATGTCAAGTTACCTTAGCCTAAACTTGTCGGCATATTGTGCATAGACATAGGTGGATAAGTAGCATTGAGACAGGTGATAGAAGAAGCTAACGCATTAAGATAGGATGTTCTTAGTCCCGTTGCTATACGAGATATGGCTGTGTGTTGGAATACAACCCTGGCTTCAGGGCGGCACCCGAAGATATTTCCATGCGAAATGCAAAGTAAGATATGGAAGCTCAGATTCAGCCATTGCTCAATATATAACAGTACCAAATGTGGCATAGGTATAAGTATTAGTGTGCTTGAAACCAAAGTGGTGAAGAGGGATTACAAGGTTTGCTAATGTATTTGGGTACACGCATAAAGTATGTTGGATTTTCTCTCCATAGTTCAGCTTGACTCTTTACAGAGTCAATGGCTGCTGGAGTAATATATGAGAAGCTGAAAGATGTTGAGGGGTGCTATCACCAACGGGGAAAGATGGCAAGACATGACATGGCCAGACTAAAAACTACTTGTATATCAGACACCTGTTGATATCAAGAAAAGCTTAAAGTCTAACCTAGATGGGTATAAATAGTATGACATCAGACATTCTTGAAAGAAGCAATTGTGCACGGAAATTTACGAGCTCCATCGGTAAGCTTGAGATGAATAGACGAAAACTTAAACAAATGACTGGGGGGNGGGGGGGGGGGGGTCATGGAGATGGATGCAGTGCTCGGAGGCTACTGCCAGCAAATGTATACTTATTGTACTAGTTGGAGCTTTCCATCATATAAAGTACGAGTGGGGAGGCGATAAATAAACATTTGTGTCTGTTTAACCACGCAAACAGTATCATTTGCTATAGTTGCGGAAGGTAGTGCAAGTGTATAGAAGGTATAAATGGTCTCACAGGTAACGGGGTGCAGGTGTAGCTATAGAATCGACTAGGTGTAGACATAGACGCCATAAGGATGGAGCTGGAGAACGGATAGGTGCGAATGATTTATGGAAAGGGGAGGAGAGGAGGAGTTGATAGATATCAAATACTAGAGGCCTGCCTTGTCATGGTCTAACTAGTACGTGCATGCATCGAGGGCAGAGGTACTCACAATTTTGCTGGTACCCTCCAGCGTTGTTGTAATGCGACATTTCGGTTTGTAGGTGTGTTTCGTGAGAGATTATATATAGCAATATTACTAGGCCAGAGACAAGCTATGTCGTGTCGGAAAGGCGGGAGTAGTAGAGATATATGATACAGTTGGAAAATGGAGGGTATGTCTTTAAGCGTTGTGCGCTAGTAATTGTGTTTTACAGTGCTATTTATGCTGTAGAACGACGATATGAATAACGGAAAGCGAAGCGGCGTCGAGGTCGAGATCGTTGAAATATAAAATGCGTTAGGGTTTAGTCGTGGTAAGAAAAACGGCTAGGCTGAGAAAGGACAGGCTAGATAGAGACAGAAACAGACAGAAAAAGACACGGAAGCTGTAAATATCGATATCAGGGTACCGAAATAGCAGAAGAGAAGCGGCAGCAATATAGCTAGGTTCTAGGTTCGGCAGCGTACTAGGGCAGCTAACTAAACTGACCAGAATGGGGATGAAATCCAAGGACAGGAAATAGTGGCCGCAGTATCGCCAGGAAGGGAAATGAATGAGTGTAAGTAGGTATGTATCGCTTAATCGGAGGCTGCAAGACGTGATGTGACAATATGGCTCAACCGAACGTCGCAGAAGAAACGGTGGAAGAAAGAAAAGAAAAAGAAAAGGAAATAATTTTGCAAGAGCTAGATTATTTACAGTCTAAATCCAATAGCAAACGACCTCGAGGACGTAGCACACTCTATGCCAAACTTAGGTTGTTTGAACGGCTACCGAGCGACCTAAAGTAGATTGCAGCAGATTCGAGCGGGGCTTTACTTTCTTCCTGGGCTCAGCAGCAGCATAAAAGCAGCAAGAAGTACAACGAAAGAAAGTATGGGTGGAAGGGCTTCGACCAGATGGATACCTGCAGGAAATGACGGGGGGGAGGCTTTTTCGACCTTCTTCTGGGGTATTGTAGGAAGTAAGGTGCACGACAAGAAGATACACTCGAAGACGTCGTTATCTTTCAGAGTTCGATAAATATTTCGATGGCTATGTGGTCGTTAATTTGCCCGAGAAGAGATGAGGGGAAGAGTCACTGATAGAGGAAAAAGGGGCCGTGACGACCGGCGGCCAATGATTAAAAGATTTAGTAGCGGTAGATGGCACTGTAACTGTAAACAATAAATGGATGGGGCGGCCCGCACGTGCTGTATTCTCTTAGGCTCTGGTGATTGGTGGATATCGGTCTCGTGAAAGGAAAGAGAGCATGATATCAATAGTACTATCTCTTGATATTGACCTAGCATTCAATTATCTGCTGCCGATGCGCCCGGTGACTATCAATTGATAGCTGAATGCCTTACAGAAATGGGTTGTCTGCCATATTGTCTGCATTGTCCTCACTCCGCCCGGAATAGCGCTTCTGTCGGAGGGGGGTTCTTTTCCCTTTTGCCCCGCCACAGCTAAGCCACTAGTAGTTGTTGGCAAGTTCGAGCAGTATAATTAATAGTGGATTTATTTCCCCTTCGCTCACTACTTACAGCTACTCGGCTAAAATGCAACTGGCTCTGTTACTATGTAGTGCAAAGCCTTAGTGGGCCAACCTTCTAGGCAGACACTGAGACAATCCTCTTCATAGTCTCAGAAACTGAATAAAATTAGTGAGAAAACCCATGACTTTAGGGTACTTCATCTCATCGCCTTAAAAAAAAATTTCATCATCCAGAATCAATGAATTGAAAGCTGATTCATTTCTAGCAATATTTAGGCAGTCTGGCGTTTTTGTCCAATATCAGGCTATCTCACAAACGGACATATATTGCTAGTCTACCAATCGCCCCGAAAAGACGTTGTCAGCTCAATCAGCTGGCTGACAGTCTCCAAGTTTCTGAGCTCTGGGCTTCGAGCTTTGGGCTTTTGGTAGCAACTGTGCATTTCTAAAGGTTAATATCCTGTTTTTCCCCTTTCTCACAAATGTTACTGGTAATTGGCTTCCTCTATCACTATCTTGTTTTCCGTGCTGCCAACAAGTTCGCGGTGCATGGTTGGGTAGTTAGTAAGCATGCAGGCTCTTAACGCCCGCTCTCTACTATGTGTCCAGCCCAACAGGGGTATACTAAATTATACAAAAAGGAAGAAAAATGGCCCGTAGTAAGTTAGTATTGCTGTAGCAATTGTTGTAAGATTTAGGGGGGGGGGGCATACAACATGGTTTAACTTGATAAGCTAGCCGGCCTTAGCCTGTAGGCAAACAAAATTCTTCTTCTTCTATGTGCGGCTGGGACAGACAAGAGACACTAAGCTTCTATTTTTGGCACTGGCCTTCATTCAAGATATGTAGAGCCGTCATGGAATAGCTAGTTTTGAAAAACCTACACACTCTCCTCAGCATTAAGATTACTATGTATGATTTCGGTAAGTGAGAATTCTCCCCTTCGATAAAAACCTGTATGTTAGGTCACTAAGAAAACCATGAGTCTTTTTTCTTTCTTTCAATCCATGAGTTTGGGATGGGAACTATACATGTCTCCCTACAAATTTTCTTAGATTATATTCATCTCTTCATGTCTAAGCTTATTTTCCTTTAATAAGAAGAAAAAAAATTAATGCTGTAAGCCTGCCTAATAAAGTAAGGAAAGTTTGTCCTCCACAAAAAAAGGAATATTGCTTATGACTTCTCCGTTCTGCATGCAAATTATAGCGTATAAGTTACAAGCACTAAGGATCGACGAGGACTAGGGATTGACACGTTTCTTGGGGCTTTGGTGAGCAGAGGTATGTAAATAGCAAAGGAAAAGATCACACGTAAGCATATGGGTTTCATGAGCTACTAATTTAAACCTTCTGTGAAGATTACGAGTTGTTAGGGTTTATAATACCCTAATTCTACGTCTACCTACATCAAATGACGGCAAGTTAAGTTGCCAAACAGATCTTAGTTTGAAACTCTCATCAACTAAAGACCACGATAGTGACCTTGGAACTTCTATTGAGCTTATGTCTAAGGTTCATAACACTGTAGAAAGCAAAGGATAAAAACAGAAACCAAGAATATAGAAAGTAAGAAACACCCTAACAAGTAGGAAAACACTAAAATAGAACAAACCTCGATATGACTGTAAAAAGGAGAGGAATAGAAAGGCTAGAAAGGAAACTTGAGAAGAAACAGTAGATGTAGAAGAAAGACAAACGAAAATTATATATCGAAAGCCACTTCTTGCCTCTTTCAGTGTCTATTTTCCGTCGACTGCCTCCGCTCTCTCCTCCAACTAATTTTCGCCTCTGTTGGTAGTACAGCTATCACCTACTTAGTTCCAGACGGTTTCGCCAAAACTTGTCGGAACTACTCGTCAAAAGTTGGTTTTTTGACGAACCTACAAGGTGGACTCCGTATATTGCTAGAGAAAGTCCAGCGGTGAAGTAGTTCATTGGGGAGCTCACAGAAAGGGCACACAGAGGAGGCGTTCTGGAGCTTTATAAGCTGAAAAGTCGCCGTGCCCGATCCTTGCGGCAAGGTAAGGGCCCAGTTCATTACGGGGCGATGTTGGTTATTTAACTACTCAACTCTGTACACTTATAGAATATTGAATCGCTTTGTTAGGTGCGGGCATAGTTTCGCTTTTTCCAAGTAGCCTAGGCCTGGAACTTGACATTAAGTTCCACATTTCTCCATTTCGTAGCGCGTGAGAGACATGATATCTTTCTTCACCAGTCACACAGCTGTGTCAGCGCACTAACATTTGGCTAGTATCTTTTCGTTCCTAGCGATGCCATCATGGCTAGGAACCCATCGCATATTGCCTGGGGGAGCTTGAATGAGAGGGGGCCAGAGTCTATCTAGTCGTCGGGAAGCCTTCGAATCTCTCTGAAGTACACAGCCCAGCCGGCTCCAGTATCGCCCTTGTTGTCTCAGGACTTATCTCAAATAGGGCCCATAGAACTTCAGGGTCCGCGTTGGCCCTTTAGTGTAGGTGGGTTTTTGTCACACTCTCTTTGTTGACCTTGGAGGATAGTCATCAGGTTGCCCTTTCTCCCCGGCAGAGATTGATCACTTGTCACTATTTTAGACAGCTGTATATCCTTCATCTTCTGTATCTGTCGCTGTACTCAGCATGGTAGAGGTATATTGGATGTGCTTTAGTTACCGTTGTTGCCCTGACGGCAACGACCTGTCTATACACTCCCAAAATTAGCCCCAGGCTAGGTACAGCGGATAAAATGTGTAGCAGCTTGTCCGGGGTGGTACATTGGCAAGGCTGCTTGCCTTCATCACGACGAGGGAAAATGTTGTCGAAGCGTACGTTAACTGAGGTATGACACAACTGTGTCAGGTGCGTTACGTTGTAAACCTGACAATACTCGCTTTAAGTTGAGTTGATCGTTTGTCTCATTGTGGCGGAGGCTTGCTCGATGTTTTCGGTGCAATTGGAGGTTATACCCCACCAAACACAGAGCAAGCGGAGAGTGTCGGACAATGGCAACATTGTCCCTGTCGTTATTGGGAAGGCGACTCCGCGTCTTGTCTTCGCATCCCCGAGACAGCAGTGTATAAACCCAGTCAAGCTCCAATCAAGCTTCGACCTGTTCTCATGGCACATTCTAGACCAAATTGAGAACTTGAGTCATAGTAGCCATGACGATGACTTCACACTCGAGCTTGTGACTTGGATCAAGCCGTCATTTAAGCAGATGGTTGTTTTCGAATAGGTAGGATTGGAGATACCGCCAAACCTTGCGGCAGATTGCCTCCCACTGTCCTAGTGATAGGGTCACTTCCAGCGACAGTGTGACTTGTCCGTCTCATAGAAAGGAACTTGCCTAGTCGCAGATTGCTAGAACATTTTCTTTGGTAGTCCGTCTGATAAACTTATGCCTATTCACGGCATCGAAGGCACCCCCCCACGTCAAAGGTGATGAAGGATATGGTTCGAACTTCGCCCCCCAATTTATGACCGCCCTTGATGCTGCTCACGAGTGACAAAGTCAGGTAGCAAGCAAGAAGCAACGTGGCTGAGAGGTCCCAGAGGTATACATTCTGTGGGCGTTGGCACATGTGGGCATAAAACATAATGAGAAGACAGACAAACTTGTAAAAGAATCTGCCTCGCGCCGGCCACTAGACAATGAGACTATGACTTTGTCATGGGTTAAGTTTGATCGAGCGACGGTTTGATCAAAGCTTCTGTTACTGGTAGTAGAGACAAAACCGACAACGCCCGCACCTCACCAGACCTCTCGCCATGCCCAAGGTATGGGAATGTCCAGTGAGGGACACGGGTAGAAAACAGGCACAAGCCGTACTCTCGAGCATATCGGGACATGGAGACTTTGCCGACTATCACCGTCGCTTCAAACACGACGATGCCGAACTACTTTGCCCCCTTTGCTCTGCTGAGAAAGCACCGGGGCACATCTGGACTTGCTCGGGAAATCCGAGTCGGATTCTTCCNGCTTCCGTCACTGCTGGCAAAGACAAAACCGACAACGCCCGCACCTCACCAGACCTCTCGCCATGCCTAAGGTATGAGAATGTCCTGTGAGGGACTAGGGCAGAAAACAGGCACAAGTCGTACTCTCGAGTATATCGGGGCATAAAGACTTCGCCGTATACTACAGTCGCTTCAATCACGATTTCAACCACGACGATACTGAACTATCTTGCTCCTTTTGCTCTGCTGAGAAAGCACCGGGGAACATATTGGACTTGCTCGGGAAATCCAAACCGGATTCTACCATAGCCCTTTGCCAATAGTGCCACCTCTGCAAGAGGTGTCAAATGATTAGTATAGAAACTGAAAACAGTTAACACTATTATCCTAGATCACACCAGACAACGCCCTACGCCTAGCAGCGCCATAGGGCACAATATTCGAGGATGAGGGTGAAGTACTCTCGTGTGGGAGAGTAGGAGTTTGTTAAATTGAGGGAGGGACTATATATAGGGTTTAGAGGTGGAGGTTTGCTAAATACACTACTGGCATCTTGCTCCGAGGGTTCTGTACACTGGGCCAGAAAGGCGCCCTGACAACATCTCTCGAATGTACTTAGTCTTCTTAGATCTCGGACTGCTTAATGCGGACCCTGAACCGCGCAAAGGCAGATGATGATGATTTGATTGTTTGTACTACCACTGCGTGGATTAGCGTCCGCATTAGGTAGTCTGGGTTCTAAGGAAGCTAGACATAACTGAGAGATGCTATCAAGGCGCCTCTCCTGTCCCAGTGAGTAGAAC
>LXGT01000072.1:0-104290 GCA_001640655.1 Endoconidiophora laricicola | reverse complement strand
GCTCTCAGGGTTCTGTTCACTGGGCTAGACAAGGCGCCTTGTTAAAGTCTCTAAGGTCTTCTTAGATCTCAGACTGCCTAATGCGGGCCTTGAGCTAAGCAAAGGCAGAATATTATATAACATCAATTAACCAATACTAAGAAAGTAAAAAAAATAACCTCAATATAACTACTATTAGGACGATGACTATCTTGAACTTCGGAAAACAAGAGGATCTGGCCCGGGTGGTTGTCTATTCTTCCATTCCTTGCTAGACTATAAAATTTTTGATTCTTAACTAGGAAGCAAACTTGACTGCTAATTAGAAATTAACTCAAGTTCCACGCATATCTGACGCTAGATTTGCTAATAACAGACTGACCGACAACGCCAAGACTAACCAGCCTGTTTTGCTTTCACGACTCGAGCCCTGGATTATCATCTGCTAATACCAATGCCCCTCCAACTAACAACGATTTATGTTAGTGTATCTTCTTCGTTCTCGTCCTTTGCAACCCTCTCTCCCCCACCTAAATCTTATATATAATACTAGAGCCGTTTCACGGTGTTTCTAGTCTTAGAATCCATACTCCCTTAGTCTTTTCTATGATGGTGCTAATACTAGTATTATTAACTAACTTTGATAAGATGTTGATCATCATCACTTTTTCTCACTAGCTACGTAGTTGTCATATTTCAATCTTACAAGCGTGTTTCTTCTTTTATTCTACACTAGTTCGGCCTACGGAGAACATGTCCTAAGATGGCCTAGTTACTACTAAGTATCTCGGCACGATGGGAACAACAACGGGCGGGCTTGATGCGAAGCGAGTGTATATTTCTAAAGTCTTGACTAAAAGGTCACGAGGGTAACTGGCAGGGAAGAGAGTTATGGATATTCTTTTTTCCTCCCATTTTCTCTGCTCTGGAAAAGGGAGGGAAGGAAGAATCGATAGGATCTATCTTTGGGGGAAAGAGAGAAAGGTGTATGTTTGCCAAGTGAATAATTGGCTTCCTCCCGCTCCATCTATAATTCTAGACCGACAAGGCACTACTTGACTACCCCAGATGCCTTCTTTGTCCTCTTATTTGATTTTGGCAAGTTTTCTTCTATTGTTTTTCTCTTTCTTGTCTGTGCTTTTTTTTTTCCCAGACGGGCGTTCTAACCCAGCAAATAAGACAGAAATACATAGTGTTATCAGTAGTAAGAAAAGAAGGCATAATATATCCAACATATATCTTATTCACTGCGGTTGTACCGCTATCAGTACGATATCAATTTCCTTAAAATACAGGCCATTGGCTACAACAACACAATATATTCCCAGTCGTCTTCTTTCCGTGCCCTTAGTTCATGGGGCTTCCTTGTGATTCTTTCCGTCTTGTTCCACTTTGCTAATATAAGTCTGTGAATAACGATTCTTGGCTTTTACCATCGCTCTTCGCGTCGTCTGATTGCGTAGCAATGTAAGTAGACTTTATATATATGCGCACAAACACTATTTCTCTTACCTTCCGACGGTTTTTCTGCCTAGCATCATAGGACCGCAATGTTTGGGACCGTATTAGACCGAGGTAATACCCTATACTGCAATGCTGCTCTGTCCGTTCTTGGCTCAGTTCTACTGCACTCATTACATGATGTGATGAATAGATATAATGTTTTTGTATAATCACAAGTATGTTCAGATATATGTGGCCATTAATTCGGGATATCTGCAGGTTACTCATATGCCTCATATGCACACAAATTATTGCCGCTGCCGTGTTCCTACGGCGAAGGCAATATTTGTGTATATACGTGCTGTACTACTGCTGGTAGTATGGATATACGCAAGATATACAGCATGTCTTGTACTAGTTCCCGAACACGCGTGCTGTGATACATAGGAACTAGAAACAGGAAGACATGATTGATCTTAAGCGCCAGTGCAGAGCCTCAGAGACGGACATACTGCTATCTTTTTTGCCCCTTTTGTCCGTTAGTATATATATATAGTATGGGAGGGCATAGGTGGTGATAGACTGATAATAAGTAGTCGTTTTCCTTCGTGTCCTTTACCATTGTCTTTTTCTGTCCCTTAACTTAGGCTATTACACGACATCGTTAAGATTGGGAAGCACCGCCACTAGAATCCATTACTTGGTCTTTCCTTTGTGTCTCCTCATTCTTGACATATACATGTCGTGGTGTTTATCTATCAGAAAAGCCCTAGCACAGCCAAAACATAACACTACTATCCTGATTCTAAACCCACAAATGACTTCCGTAGATATTCAATATGCCTCATATTACGTTTAACTATTAGCTAGACTTATGAATAACTTATGCTCTAGCTAATACCAGGCTAGATGTTGGCCTTTGATCCTCTTTTTTCTCGCTTTTGTGTAATACTTGATTGCTTGTTTTCTCATGGCCTCTTCCACATACCTACACCATATACACCCACCCCACAGCCAAGAAAGGAAATGTCGGTGATGTGCCGTCAGTCACATCGATGCAAGTCACGCACTCGTTGAAATCAGAAATATCTCCCCCGACCAAGTGACAAGCTTGGATGGTAACACGTAACATTGCGGCTTGATTCGAAATAAGCAGGTTAATCCCTTACAAGAACTTGCTATGTTCAAGAACTCTCGGGTTGTGGCGCCAGGAAAATGGCTTGTTTTCTCCTTTATTTTCTCCGCGCGAAGTAAGAGATCTCTCCGTTCATACACAACCCCTCTTGTGCCCCAACTCAAGAGAATTTTTCAATCTCCAGGGTTTACCGTTGTTACTAGTCATTATCAAGGTTTTACTTCCTTTCTCTTGAAAGTACGGCGAGCCTTTCGGCCCTTTTTGTTCAGCCGGTATGTACTGAATGCGCATGTATTGATTTGAGGCCCCATCAGTATCTTAATCGTGAAGTTCACTTGGTTCGAAATATGCAACAACTCACTATAGGCTATTGTCCTATTTCTTGACTGATTCTTTTCCGCAAGTCATGGGACTATCAAAACAAGACATATAACAACACCCACTGAAATTGCAATACGCAATTCTTTGACTAGGAAGCTTATCCTTCGCGCGCCTTCTGGCGCTGCTGGAGCATTAATGTAGTATCAATGTACGGTTATTATTATTCTACGTACTATTAGGGACATGTTTATGCAGCATAATTTCCGGTGTCTATAACGGCACGACAGCTTTGGTCGCAAGGCAACGACAACTGGCATTTATCCAGATCGATATATTCGCGCTGGCGGTAGTAGCATGAGTTCAAGCTCAAGCGGCCATGTCTGTTGATGTCAGTGTTTTGTCAGGCTGTCAACTTTGTTGACTAATCTGGCATATTCCAACAGTCGGGGTAGGCTGTTGGGGCCAGTATTGTTTATAATCTTACTCCTATTGGAGAAGAAGAAGAAGAAGAAGAAGAAACAGACGATCTGTGATTTGTAACCGTAGGAGAAGAACAATTAGATACCTTCAGATTTCGAGCCTCAGGGACCGCCGCGAGGAGATGGGATTGAAAATCGCGTGTCTAGCTCCTCTCCCGCTAGATGAAGTGTAGATCAGACCGCAGCGAGGGGCTATATGTGTTATCACTATTCTCAGCGTAGGAGGAGCTTTTAGCGGCAACGTCCTGTGTTAGTGGGAAGGGCAAAGGGGAGAGAAGAAAAGGGCTGGGTGGAGGCTTGACTGCCTACCTGCCACTCCTTCTTTCTCTGCATTAAGAGGCGTATATGGTAAATATTGGGTAGAAGCAAGAACTTCAGAGCGAAATTCAAGATCTCCACTAGAGCATCTCCAATTATGGTAGGAAAGCCATCGGAAGTGAAAAAGGGCAAAAGTGAGTAGTCATCTGGGCTAGCTTATCCCAGGGTTATACCGATGGCGAGCCAATGACAGTATGAGAACCCCTAGACAGAATAGCCTAAGGTTGGTCTCATGACCTCTGCCCAAGATGTGGCAAAGTCCACCAATCAACAAGCCTATAGGGCAGCAAGAATCAACAAGGGAGGTATGACGCGTCTAAACTCTAAGACTAGCCTAAATCATTTATCTTCTTTTTCGACTTGCCAAATGTCGTCAATATTGATGGTCTGTGAAGCGTGATTACGGTATGCCATCAAGGTACTAACTATTAGATGGCTGGGGCATATCAACTGGCGCTTCGCCTTTCCTTTCTGACAACATGTTCTCCATTGAAGTCTCCATTAGTTTGTTTTCATCCCCACAATCGTGTTTCCTCATAGGGCCCACTTGCAAAATAGTAGTACTACGCACTAGTACTAGTAACAGGGCAGAGGAGAAAACAACACCCCCAGCCCACTACACTGGGTATATTGATCGCGTTGACGTACTTGACGATATTTATCATCTTTTCTTGTAACAGTTGACCCCATGGGGAAAAATAAGCGAAGGATCGCGCGAAAGGGCTTAGTTAACGACAGTTCAATATCATCGAGTTTCCAAGGCCGCTCGAGAGGGAACAAGAAGCAAAGCACGAGAAAAGGCCCGCTCTAGAAAGCCTTGAGCACTATAGCTTTTTGCGATGCAGTGAGACGCCATAAAAATGCTGTGCGCGAGCTTCTCATCGTTGTCGTCTGAGCGAACGTCTCCAAGAGAGCTTCCCCAATAAATCGCTTTCGTCTCGACGATCGCCACCTCAACCCAATCATTGAGGTTGTAGAAGTGCCTTCGGCCGCCATCATAACTATATTATTCCTGCTCACTCCTTGCTATACTGTAGCTTGTCATGTTCACATTACACAGTTTCTACGCGACGATCGGCATTTTCAGATTAGGCGTAATCAGAAAAGGGCGGCATGCCATATTGTCAATTCGCCCCTTCATGCGTTCTCCGCTAGGAATTAGACTAAAAATGAAAAAGAGATAGCGTTAACAGGCCTGGCATGCATTGTATGTGCTAATATCACCGGCAGCAATCAGCTGCTGGTTGCCGCCAACATAGGAGCACAGAAACGGCAATGGGTAACTTTGGATGGTCACAGGAGGCAAAAGAAGAACGAACAAATAGCAAATTAGGGAGCATAATTTAGGCCCGCTGGTCTTGTGACCGGTCCTAAGCTTCTCTAGAGGGAACGACTAATAAAAGACAGACAACAATATATGTCTGTATCCTCATGACGCTGTGAGCGAAACAAACAAGATACAGAAAGAGAATGAAGCCTTGGCACAGAAGATAGGCGGCCATGTCGTCTTGTCTGTCCGTCTACCTTACTTTCTTTGAGTCCCATCGCCTTGTATTGTGTCTCGGCTTATATCCTAGGCAGATATGGGAGGGGAGGGCGTGCAGTTAAAATAGCACCGGGAGGTGGACGTAGCAGCAGCCACGGATCCTTCTCTGCATCCTGTTGGCATAATGCTTTCTCGCCGTGTGCTCTGCCCTGCAAAAGCAAGAAAACGAACGAATAAGCTCTCTGCTATCGTGAGGTCGCAACTAATGAAGTGAGCTGCTTAGTCATTGGCTGGCCTAGCCCGTTACCCAACAACCCTCCACACCTTACCTTAGAAACGGCGCTGTCTAGTGCTTCTGCCTCTAACTCTGCTGGTCGGCGTTCCTCCGCTCCAGTTGGCCGGCCGGCAACACCATTGCCGGATTTCTATATAAGTCTTGCGTCGACGTCCTATTCTAGTCTTCATGCTTGGATTTTCTCTTCACCCTTCTCGCTTACCTAAGCTCTCAAGACTCTTTGTCATCTCATCTCAGGGAAGGTAGATCTCGACCTTTCCCCATCCATTGTTGATTATTTTCAGACTTTGGTTTTTCATCATCCTTGTCTTCCTCCTTTCTTCCTCCTTTATATATCTGGCCGTTCTCCCGTGCCAGATTTCAATTTCTCTTCTCATTCCGTTCCATACTCATCTGCATCTTGCTACTCTTTCGTATCTTATTTCTACACACATATATAATACCGGACAGTATGCATAAGCTTAGCGTCTTCGCCTCTGCTTTGCTGGCAGCGGTCAGCCAGGCCGACGCTGCTGCCATTCGCGTTCGTGACGCCAACAGCACTACGCTGGCCTCCTCAGACCCTTACTATCCTTCGCCATGGATGAACCCCAAGGCTGACGGTTGGGAGGAGGCCTACGCTAAGGCTAGGTCCTTTGTTTCGCAGCTTACGCTGCTTGAGAAGGTCAACTTGACCACTGGTGTTGGGTAAGCTATCAACTCTACCACGTGCAGTATGTCCGAACCTAGCACTAACAACGTCATTCTAGTTGGGAATCCGACCGCTGTGTTGGTAATGTCGGTTCTCTTCCCCGTTTCGGTATGCGCGGCCTGTGCCTCCAGGACAGCCCTGTTGGTATTCGCTCGACCGACTACGTTTCTGTTTTCCCCTCTGGCATGACCGCCGCGTCCACTTTTGACCGCTCTCTAATTTTCCAGAGAGGCCTCGCCATGGGCAGAGAGCATCACGCCAAAGGTATCAATGTCATGCTTGGCCCCGTCGCTGGTCCCCTAGGTAGATCGCCTGCCGGTGGTCGTAACTGGGAAGGTTTCTCTGCCGACCCTTACCTGACTGGTGTCAGCATGGACGAGACTGTGCGCGGTATCCAGTCGCCCGGCGGTGTTATTGCCTGTGCCAAGCACTGGGTCGGTAACGAGCAGGAACACTTCCGCCAGGTCTCTGAGTCCACTAGTTACGGTGATGAGATTGCTGAAAGTTACTCTTCCAACATTGATGACCGTACCATGCACGAGGTCTACATGTGGCCCTTTGCCGATGCTGTCAAGGCTGGTGTTGGTTCCTTCATGTGCGCATACCAGCAGGTCAACAATTCTTACTCGTGCCAGAACTCCAAGCTGAACAACGATTTGCTCAAGGGTGAGCTCGGCTTCCAGGGTTTCATCATGAGTGATTGGCAGGCTCAGCACACTGGCGTCAGCTCCACTCACGCTGGTCTAGATATGACCATGCCGGGTGATACCACCATGGGCTCTGGCCGTTCCTACTGGGGTAGCAACCTGACTCTCGCTGTCACCAACGGCACCATTCCCGAGTGGAGAATCGACGATATGGCCATGAGAATCATGGCTCCCTTCTACAAGGTCGGCTTCACCCCCGATAACTTGATTGATATCAACTTCTCTTCGTGGACTAAGGCCACTGAAGGCTGGCTTAACAATGCTGCTGAGGAGAACTGGGCTGTTGTTAATGATCATGTTGATGTACGCAACGGCACCGTCCACGCCAAGCTCATCCGCGAGATTGCTGCCAAGGGCACTGTTCTGCTCAAGAACAATGGCATCTTGCCCCTTAACAAGCCCAAGTTCGTCGCTGTTGTCGGTGAGGATGCCGGTCCCGGTCCCTATGGCGCCAACGCCTGCTCCGACCGTGGCTGCAATCGTGGTACTCTAGGCATGGCCTGGGGTTCTGGTTCTGCTGACTTTACGTACCTAGTCACCCCCGACACTGCACTGCAGATGCAGGCCATCGCCGATGGTTCTCGCTACGAGAGCGTCCTATCTAACAACGCCTGGACTCAGGTTGAGGCTCTTGTCAGCCAGCCTAACTCGACTACTATCGTCTTTGTCAACGCCAACTCTGGTGAGGGCTACATCAAGGTCGAGGGAAATGTGGGTGATCGCAACAACCTGACCCTGTGGAACAACGGTGATGAGCTCCTGAAGAACGTTTCCTCGATTCACTCCAACGTTATTGTTGTCATCCACTCCACTGGTGCCGTTCTGCTGAATGATTACTACAACCACCCCAACATCTCTGCCATTGTCTGGGCTGGTATTCCCGGCCAGGAGTCTGGCTGGTCAATCTCTGATGTTCTCTACGGCCGCGTCAACCCTGCTGGTCGCTCTCCGTTTACCTGGGGACCCTCCGAGGAGTCGTACGGCACCTCAGTTATCTACAACCTGACCAGTCCCCACGAGATTGTCCAGGATACCTTCTCCGAAGGTCTTTTCATAGACTACCGTCACTTCGATCTGGTTGCTCCCAACGCCAACGATACCGGTGCCCCTATCTATGAGTTTGGTTTCGGTCTCTCGTACACTACCTTTGAGTACTCTGACCTGCAGATCAAGGCTCTGACCAATGTCTCTACCTACACCCCTACTACTGGCTCGACTGTTGATGCTCCAGTCCTAGGCAACTTTAGCACCGATCTCACCGAGTACCTGTTCCCCGATGACGTCCGTCCCCTAAGCGGCTTCATCTACCCCTACCTCAACTCGAGCGACGGTGCCTCTGCTTCTGGGGATCCTACCTACGGTGCCACTGCTGAGGAGTTCCTGCCTCCCAATGTCTTGAACGGCACTTCCCAGCCCCTCCTGCGCTCTTCTGGCGCTCCCGGCGGCAACCCTCTCCTGTGGGAGAATCTGTATGAGATTACTGCTACCATCACCAACACCGGTGGTCTGGACGGTGATGAGGTTCCCCAGCTGTACTTGAACCACGGCGGCCCCAACGAGCCCATCAGAGTCCTGCGCGGTTTTGAGCGCCTTACTATAGCTGCCGGTGAGAGCGCTACATTCACTGCTAAGCTAACCCGTCGTGATCTGTCCAACTGGGACGTTGTGCTGCAGGACTGGGTTGTTACCAACTACACCAAGACTATCTGGGTTGGTCCCAGCTCTCGCAACCTGCCTCTGACCGGCACTCTGTAAATAGTACCTGTCTTTGTTTTATTTTTGTTTCTTAGTCTTCTTCGGTAATTATTATTTACGAAGATGGCAGACATGGAGGTGTGTGTATTTGATAGGTGATCCGCAAAATTCTGTATAATTGTTCATCAGTGGAGGTTTTTGACGATACGATTATGATGGCCCTTTTTCATGTTTCATGTTTTTCTTGTTTATCTTCTTATTCCTGTAATGTCTTTTTTCTTCCTCATTAGTTGACAAGTTTCGTCTATTAGTTTCTATTAGATATTATTACTTGATATTGAATCCTGTGTCACCTGATCTCGTCAAGTAAGTGAATGTCACTGATTTGACTCTTAAGTGCACGCCGCCTACAGGAAGCTTGTTACCTCGGACTTGATAGTGACTGTCAATCTTTGCTATGTAGCCCTTCTAGTTTTGTAATCATACAGAAGAAGCCATGTTTTCTTCAATGCCAAACTATTAGAACAGCCCTAGATATTTGGAAATTCCTCTAATCAAAGCACCTTTGACTTTATAATTGTTATATATGAAGAAGAACTGCCGACATCAAAAGGATTATACATATTATAAGCGTTAGATGATATCATAGGAACTTGTTGGAAGACACCTTTTCCTCCTCCCTTATACCCCTTAAACTTGGAATCTAAGAACACCTCCGTTGATAAATATCACTTGATTCGATCGCCTTTCGCCTTCATAATACTCTAACAATAGTTAACTTCTAACCAAGTAGTAGGCTGAAAATAAAAATGCATTTTGGTTGCCGTTTCACCAGCTTTTTGAACCGAACCTTCGACTGTTGTCTGTGAATTGTAGTTATGCTAACAAATCTACACAATCAGATCGGTTATTAATTATCTTCATTCTTCAAGTTGTCTTAAGTGCCTTTCAACCTTCGTTTCTTTGATATCAAGTTTCCTTTGTCTTCATAGTGCCCTTGTCTTCATAGTGCCACCCCTCTATCTCCGTTGGATTCCCATGGCTTTAGCACAGATGTATTTATGATAGGAAAATAATATGAAACTTGTAACCTTAAGGAGAAATATATGTGATGGCCAAACGAGCAGTTTGGGGACTTTTCTGGACTCTGGTTAGCCATGGATAGACATTGATGCGGCTGTATCTTCATAGTTCAAGAAACTCAATAAGATTAATGATAAAAAAAACATTGATGCGGCCCAACGAGTACGTAATCAGCTAATTGAAGCTTTAGTTGTCAAACCAAAAATATAGTCGATATAAGTACAGCACCCTTTAATTTAAGATACCCCAACGCGCGGACAATTGGTGAGGTAATGTTGATTGAGAGGCTTTGAGAGGAATATGTAAAGAGGCCATTGCCTTCATCGTCTCGACTTGGACTCTCAATGCCCCCCCCCCGATGTTTGGAACAACTAAACCCGATCTGCCGGACTCACTTTGATAGTGTCTGATTTCCCCTACTTGAATTAGTAAAATTTCGTGTACTCCTCTCTCATTGCTCTTCGCCTCTGTCTCATTACTTGACCCCTCATACACATCGTGATAGTTGAGCGTGTCATGAATGTTATATATTATCGGCCATAAAAGTTTGTCTTGAGTCTTAGCCCTTATACCAACCCTATCAATCACAAGGACGAAAGATGAGCCAACCCCAGATAAGATTGACTACTTGTCCGTTAATTCCCTAATCTAGTCATCAGATCATGATACCACAAACCATGGTAAAATGGATAGATTTCAGGTTTATAGAGAAAAGAAGGTTTCAGACAGATCAGGTAGTTTTACTCGGTTATTATTGTTGATTTATGACAAAGTGTAAGTACAGAGTCCCACACTATGTGTACCACTATGTATCGTATACTGTAACTATATAAGAAGCAAAATGACAGAGAAAGAAGATGAGTTTAATAATTATTCGACTGCTTGCCCTTATCCTCCCTATAAGTTACCAAGTTAGACTAAAGTGAGACGCTGTCTCCAGTGCATCTACGCAACGATCTTATCTCAAAATCAGTATTTCAATAGTATGTACCAGTGTATGTGGCACTCTAAAACGAACAACACGTTGAACAACTCCGGTATGTGTACAAGTATACATAGTAATAGCCTTTTGGGATCGAAATTATATTTTGTAGTATTTACCGTCATGGCAAGTCAAATAATAAATATATCAGGGATCATGATATACCATGTA
This sequence comes from Endoconidiophora laricicola, assembly GCA_001640655.1. Lineage (NCBI taxonomy): Eukaryota > Fungi > Ascomycota > Sordariomycetes > Microascales > Ceratocystidaceae > Endoconidiophora > Endoconidiophora laricicola. The sequence goes on along the minus strand of LXGT01000072.1, from coordinate 93,505 downwards.
TATGATTAGCCGCCTCACCCGGGCGGCTAGCCATGACTGGACTAATGCTACATCATTATCTTTTCTATATCTACCATACATGGCAGAGCATGGACACAAGGCTAGTAATAACTACTACTAGGCTCTGAATTTTTTTTTAAATATGCAAAATGACTAAGAAGGGTAATCGTGTGAAGTGTATGTAATCTTGCATGCAGATATCGTTGCTTGCTGGTTTTTGCTCTCTCTATATCTCTCTTACATATATACAATACTATCAATGTTCTTTGTTGATTGACGATGAAGAAGACTAAAAAAAGGCGTCTAGCAGGAGAAAGTAAGCTCGTTGCTGTCCACATCTAGGTGTGTTAGGAGTCCTTCCTCGAAAAATGAGGCTGTATTATATTATTGTCAATAGATCATACATGCAACATGTATGTTCCGTGATATCTGTATGTCAGGAAGGATACATGCTGCGCATGACTTGTTCTTACTTCTGTTCATACAAGCTGCTTACTAAATACTTGGCTATCCCATGTGAAAGTTCGCTAGTTACTTACTGTTTGTATAATAGTGTCACCGACGTAAACGCTAGCTGTCTATCATTCTACAAGTTCATTGAATTTTCGACCTTTTTCTTCGTGTTATTCACATTATTCTTTTGCTGTTAAAACCAAGGTCCGGCAAAAAGGTGGTTTGATTCTCCGTCTCGTTTGCATCTCTTTTTCTAGAGAACTGATAAAAGAAAGAAAGTATAACTAGATTAAGTCGATCTTTCTTGCAGCTCTTGGCTAAGCATAAATGCCCAAAAGAAAAAAGAAAAAAACATAACATTCATTAGTTGGTCTAGGCAAACGCCCACCCTAAGTTTACGTGCATCTTCTTTCGATAAAACTGCATCCTTTATGCATAGCGTGATATTGAGTAACACTGACCAAAGCCTCGCCCCATTTCATTGTTCTTTTGATAACTTGGATCAAGGAAAGGAACCCGGGCTGCTTCGTGTTATTGTAAGAAAATACATAGTGCATTTCAAGAGATAGATCGTTGTTGGGGAAAATTCTGCCTGCCGCATTTCTTCCCCGCCATCAATATGATTCACCAAGATACGATATCAGCACATACATCGGAGTACTGACTACACAGATGCTGTACAATTTCCATTGGTTTGTCGTAATATAGGTAGTTAGTATAGTAAAGAAGATGAGAAAGAAGAAATGGTATGATAATGTAGAAGACTCTATATGTGTGGGTGGGTGGAGTTCGGGATAAGGGAACAGGCAGCCCTGTGTTTGAGAAGCACATTCGCAGTTCTTATTGACGATCCCGACAGCTCATACACTGTGGAGTTGTTACCTTCTCTTGGTTGAGCGAGCTAGCCTATGTCTACGACTAGTCACTTCGCTCCTAGTCAAGTCAAAGAATGATTCCTCATGGCTTGCATACCTACCTAGCTGCTGATTTTTACCGTTTCTCCAACACGAACTAGAATGATAACATAAAACCCTCAACAGAGATATAATAGAATGAATGACGCGCTGTTGGTGGAGGCTGCTTGCTTCATGCTTGGAGGAGCCGCCTGGATGAGGGTTGCATTTTCTTTTTCAATGTAGATGTAAACCCACACGCAGGCCAGAGTTACAGTCGGAAAGCCAGCCAGGGTACTGGTCGGGGATGTAATCCGCCTTGACGGCACCACCAAAGAATGTTTCCGCTTGCGGCGGCTAGAAAGCTCGTCACTAACGAACATGAGAAGTCGCAAATGTTGAACAGGTAAGGCACAATAATGCAGGTAGCTTGCAAGACAGCGGTTGCTTTGATAAGCAAGTGGTTATATGTCTTCTTTACATGATAGAGATGTTAGATACTCTCATTGATGGCGTTTGTTTATTAAGACTCACTGCTCAAATGTAGAAAAAAAAAAAACGTGCAGGTCAGTCTTTTGCATATCTCTCTACCTATGTCGTCCGGACCACTGTCATGAAGAGCACCGACTGATGCACGACAACAGCCTGAAAGTTTGTCGACGTCTGTAATCAAACAGCAACAGCTATTTTCTCATGTTAGACCTTGTCTAGCACGATGCCCCGCACGTTACCATAAGTTGGCAACCAAGGATGGGACGTTTTCCCAGGGTTGAGAGTACTCTGATAGTGGAGATGCTCCGCCGGGCGCCAACATGCAACGCACTTGGCTAGATTGCTTACTATGGTTACATGTGAAACTAATGACATACTGCTAGTATTGTTTTTCTTCCCTACATAGGCTAGGTTGAGATGGACGATAGAAGAAACGTTGTTGGGGCTCCATGTTTGTAAGACTTGTGCGTGCAGAAGGATTGCAAGCTGCGCTGTCCGTCGTGGTCAGACTGTGAAGCGAGCAAGGGGGAAGACGGGCTACTAGTATTGACTGTATGAGCCCGCTATCAGTAGGGCGTACTGGATTACGAAAATAAAATAAAAATAAGATAAGAAAAGGCTATAGAGCAAAGCAATTTTCGTGTATGGCGAGTGATTCTTCGAACATATGTAAAAATTGGCATCTATACTCAATCGTGGCAGGATTCAAGGAGTGAAATAGGACATGGGAACAAATATAAACACCGCCTATCTTTAGGCTCACTTCTCTAAATAGTTATTGTTTCTTTGAGTCGTCTCATTCCAGTTCCCGGTCTTGGCTGCTGTCAGTCGCCCTGGAAGGCTGCTCAATCGATGCTAAGAGGTGATTCATACGGCTAGCCATAGTCTCAAGTCTTGGCGTGATAGCCCAACTATAGCCAAAACTAGCAATGGAACTAGTTGTCGCGCTTTCAAACGAGTTGACTTTTGACTAACAAGACCTATATGGGGCCGTGGGCTCGGTTCTGTCCGCTGGGTTGGTTGGCCACTTGGATGTAGGAGGGGAAATGAGGTAGTACGATTGGTAGCGTCGTAGTGGTGGTGAAAGCGGAGGTATTGTCCTGCAGGCCGGGGTCCCGATATGCACCTGAACTGCATTGAGTGCAGCAAACTAATCGATAGTGAGATGGGAGCCGCGAGCGAGCGAGCAAATGAATGCGCGAAGAAGCAAGAAAAGTAGTCACATAGGATAAGATACAGAGTGCGCCTAGGCTAGTCTTCATGAGCTAGGCTTCGTAAGCTCGGCCAACAATGCAAAGGCCGCAGTCCAGATCGGGCAGACTGCACGGCACGCAAATTCGCGCCATTGGATTGTCCAGAGGATGTTGATGGAAGAGGAATCCATCTCGACTTGCAATGTCTCCGCAAAGCTATAAAGAGGGCCTCTTGCCTCCCCTCTAGATCCACGGGCTTTTCCCCATCCTCTTATCTACTATCTGCAATCTTGTACACAACCCCCCCCCCCCTCCTCCTCCTCCTCTTCTTCTTCTTCTTCTTCTTCTTCTTCTTCTTCTTCTTTCCGTGCAACACCAAAGTTCCCAATAACGAGACACCTGCATTGCTGGAGAAATTACCCAGCCTGTCCAACCTAAGACAAGTACGTACCGTACCCTTATTGTAGCACACTCATATAATCCCCAGGCGGCCTCTCTTACTAGAATCTCATCAACTAACCCTTCACTACTAACAGCCGTTGAATAAACCCTCAATCCATATTCATCCTCCCTCACCATGTCTAGTTCTACCACGGAAACTTCCAGCGTGCAGCAGCGCAAGGGCGCCGGCGTGCCGGCCGAACGCGCCTTCATCCCACCGTCGGATGCCATGTTCAGCAAGTTCTACATTGGCATCTACGACGGCTCGTTCCTTAGCCGCTACGACTACTGGGTACTAAACGTGACGTGCGAACATATCTGGCGCTGCTCAACGCCTTCCATCCTACTGCCTTTCTTCGCGCGCAACTTCTCACCCAATCATCTGGACATTGGCGTCGGCACCGGCTACTTTCCTACGGCCAGTCTGCGCCTGAACCAGCGTGCCAACCAGCGCCTAGGTCTGTGGGATCTAAGTTCGCAGGCACTTGAAACTGCGAAGGCCCGCGTTCTCGGTGTCGCACCAACCACCAACATCACCATCATCAACGCCGATGCCATCAAGCCGCTGCCTGTCGAGCAGCACAAGAGCCTGGCGGCTGCCGGCGGCGACAAGTTCGACTCTGTTTCAGCTTCGCTAGTGCTGCACTGCATGCCCGGCGACCCCTACAAGAAGGCCGTGGGCTTGGCTGCCAATGCTGCGCGTCATTTGAGCCCGGCCGGCGTCTTCTTTGGCTGCACCGTGGTGCCTAATACCAAACGTGTGACTAGCACGCCGTCTGGCACCTTCGATGCGGCGCAGAACGGTCTAGTTATCAAGGGCGATCAGGCGAGAAACAACGGCTGGATCATCCCCAGACTACTGATTTGGGTCTACAACAAGTTGGGTGTGTTCAGCAACTACAAGGATACTCCTGATATTTTTGTCAAGGCTCTTGAGGAGAACTTCAAGACGGTCGACTCGTGGATTATTGGCAAAATGCTGGTTTACCGTGCCCAGTACCCTCGGGAGAACTAAAGATCATAGATCAAAGACGGCGAGGGTTGCTTTGCCGGTTTCTTTGTTTGGTGAGCGGTGACGATGATGACAACGATGATGATAATATTTTGTTGCTTCTTCAGTGAATTTTCTGTACGTTTTTTGTGTCTGGACGCCTTAATGAGCATCAAACCCCCCCCCCCCCCTCCTCACACTAAAAAAAAAAAAACAATATGATGACAATTCTCTTTCTTTGTTATCTCACCTTCTCTCTTTATATCTTTCCCCTCCCGTTTATGCGCGAGTTAACTTTCCTGTGCTTTTTTTTTCCCTTTCTTTTTCAGAGCCCCTCAACAATGCCGCCCAACACCGCAGATACCAGGAAAGAAACAAACAGTGGTGCCTGTGGAAATCCCGGTCCGCCAAATTCTGGGTCGAGCCCAGCGGCTCCTGGGAACAGAATCGAAGCCAGTCCAGCAATCCAGTAAATAGAGGCCAAGAACGTAGCAACACGGACATCTGCGCGTCTTTCAATCGCAGAGGTAGATTTCCGGTGTGTATAAAATAGAGAGCCAAGGCCGAGGAGGAGAGACAAAGTGATTGTCTGGGCGTTGTGAAATCTGTGATGTTTACGGTTAGGACCCTCAGTTAGTCTTTGATATGTATATATGTTGCACGTATATATGTCAGACACATCATATGTCAGTGTCAGTCTTGTTTGTACCGTCTCAGGCCATTTGGTTTCTTCTTCTTCGTTTGCTGTCCGATCTTGTGAAACTTGTCATGTCGCCAAGCACTTACTTAGCATGCGGTGGCCATCTCGGGTTGTAAATATGAGTCTCGTTCATGTCGGCGATCGGCGCACCTAACAAAAGGCCGATGCCAGTGAGAGTCAAAAGCGTCTTTCCAATCATATCAGCTACTAGTGCGTTAGGTATCTATTCGGCGATATAGACGTAGATGGCTTAAATTTGGTAGGACAGAAAGATAACAGTTGTTTGGGGAAGTGACTGAAGACGAATTGCGATTTCGCATACTCCGTGTTCTATACTCTGCCATTATTAATGAGGGGGAAAGTCCGCCCAAAGCAACGGACTTGCGTAAGCAAGAATATGCTGGTTAACCCTTATAGAGTGGGAGAAAAAGAGACATTATGTAGTACCCGCCAGATGCTCTAGAAGTACCTTTTACAAGTAAGTGACAAGTTAGTGGAAAGAGGAAAATAAACATTTGGAAGAAAGTTACTTAGTTATTATTGGAAGTTCATAGTTACTATAAGTTTGTGCAGATGGAAATATTTTTATCAATGGGAAAGAAAAGAAAACGAACAAGGCAAACCAAACAGTATTGAAGAATATAAAAGGCCTAAAAAGGAAACTTTAAACAATAAAACGAGAGTATATAGATACTTGAAAAAGAGAAAATTAAAAGCTACCTCATCTGTATTTTGTTTCACTGCTCCCGAAGAACCAACTCTATACCCAAATTTAGCTAAGAGGTTGTAGATATCACGACGGTTCATGTATTAAAACATAAATCCTACATTCAAAAGTCTGAAATAATATAGTAATGTTGAAGGCCGTATTACTTAGAGCTAAATTGTTCCATATTGAATCTCACAAGCAGTAACAGCTATTTGATAGTGACCCTCTTGTTTAGATACATTGATTCATGTGCTGTAACCCTAAACTGGGGCTTTCAAGATTTACTACAGATGGTTACCAGTGAATGCTAGTTCGATGTACGCGTTGCCTTCACTTAGAGAGGAATAATCATATAAAAAACTGAGATCTCGGATTAAAGCAAAGCTAAAGTGAATAGTAGAACATGTATGAAGATGTAAACAATGACTCCAAGCACCAGAACTATATGCTAACCTTCGCACTAAGGTCGGGATGACCCTATTCCGTTCCTATTCAACATCAAGGAACGTATACTACTCACGTAAAGGCGTCTCATGATGCCTTTTTTTAAAGACGTTTCAACGAGCGAGTGATAGCGTGTGCGTGTGCTTCAACAGCTTCATCTGCCTCTTTATGTGTAAGCTAGGTGAAAGTAGGCGGCGCAAGGGATATTTGATGCAGACGTAATTCTCTAAAACCTCGTGATAGCTGCTTTGCGAACGTCATATCCGGCTTACATACACTACAGAATATCTTCAATGAAAGCTTATTTATATAGCTGTAAACTACGCGTAGTTGGTTGATTTGAATAGTTATCATATTATATCAATAGCTTCCATCTTTGCCACTGTATGCAGACCATCTATTCATGGTTTTTATGCTTTTCTGGGCCCGTGGCATTAAATCACTTCTGGTTATAGTGTCGAATTGTATTGATAATAATAATACCTAATTTGTATTATAGTTTATCTCTACTGCTGTAGGGCCGATACAAACTATCCGTGCATGTTATGTATCCCTTTCTAAGCCTGGAGAAAACTCTTGCCAGCCAGTATCATATACTAAATCATATTGTCAATTGAATTTTGTTTTATCATTAATCTTATCAAGTTTATAGAACTATGGATACAAATCATATTGTATTAACAATTGTAATTATGTGCTGCTTGATGCAACTCATGATAACCATGAAGGCAACTATAGTTCACGCATATCACATGATGATATATTACTTCAATGAGACTCGCTCACGCCGTATTTATATGAGCTGAGGCTCTTAGGATTGTGGAGATACAAGATGTACGTGACATATGTACTATGAGATAATGCATTAAGCACATATGTCGCATGTTCTTCTCCTCTGTCTCAACGACCCCAGGATTCAGAGTCTGCAATGCAACTTGGCAGTCACCGCAACTGGCAAACGTGTTCTAAGATACCTTTCTGCTCAAGGTAGGCAAAAAGGGGTTTGTGTCATTTGTACCAAATGCTTTTTACAGTTTCCAATGCTAACTAGTCCCGTATGCTCTGTAGATGTAACTTTAAGACACTCGCCCCACAAGCTCTCGACCTTGGTTGAGGCCCATGATACTCTTAATGGTCCAGTCACTGTTCGAGGCCTTAAACAAGAGGGCTCGGATAATGTTTTTGGTTTGGATCGCTCGCTCTGCCATACTTTCCAAGTCATATGAAAAGCTGATACTAGTAAGTGTGTACCTTCCTGGGAAAATGTGGTGTATTTTTTCTGAAAGGGGGCGGTGGGTGAGGAAGGAGATGATGGGTTAGTTGATATTCCTCTTAGATCTTGCTTGCCATTAGATCGCCATGATCTTCTCGGTAGCAACGTGTTCTCATTCTTCAATGGTACTGTCGTTGTCGTTGTCTGTCTACTTTTATATGTTCTTCTTTAGTATCGTCACCATCTCTTTTGTTAGATATCTACTGGAAACGGTTATGTTCCTGCCTACTAAGTTACATCAAAGTATAGGTGACGCGGGCTATATATCTATACGTGGCATAACCCTTCATAGTGCATGTTGAGCGGGATGAACAATTATAAAAAACCGGGAAAGTGTCTATCCGAGCTACGGTCAGACGCTCAAAACAAGAAATGACAGCCGATTTCCGCGTATAGAACAAGATAAACTGGTTTATTTTCTTGAGCCTTCTTCCCACACCGTGCAAGGGCTCTTTGGGTAGCAATTGGAAGCCTATGGCGAGAGCCGGACACTAAGCAGGCTCATACAAGTTCTTCAGTACTCATTACGTGGCAAAGCGATCTTCTCATTACGTCTGAATGGCCAAACATGGCGACGCCCCACGACGCTACAAGCTTATAATGCTGATACTCCAAGCTTTGTGCATTCTAAGCGAATACTATTAGTAGACAAAAAAAAAAAAGCCATTTTTTATGTTGTGACTATCGTCAATCATCTACTGCTTCTACTCAAGACTAAGGCGAGCCGAAGACTGCTATTCCGTTCAGCCTTCTGACCAGTCCTTTTTGTTTCCTTTGAAGCTTGTAACTCCAAAGCACATGCATAGTTCGAAACATTGATGGTTGTTATGACGGTCCGTCGATTCGATGATCCACCTCGCTTAAGCAATACCGGGCCGTGCCCTGGCCAGACAACGATACGCGATTCCATGCAGTTACGTACAAGTATATATAGCAAGGGGCTATCCAAGCGATAGTATATCGGTAGCCCGGGGCTGGAAGCGCGCCTGCACAGCGGTGATCTCTTGGTAGCCACCAACGTGTACAACCCCGGCTCAATCGGGAGGCTCTCTAAGGCACTGTTACGGGGCTTCAAAAGGAAAAGAGAGAGATAGGAAGAAAGGAAGAAAGGAAGAAAGGAAGAAAGGAAGAAAGAAAGAAAGATCACAGTCCTAGCCGTCGTGTATGCACTTTCTTTGTAGAACCGTGGTTTGCATATTGCGCCCCTGAACAAACCGGAAGTAATATAAGTGCCGGTAGAAGGGTCGACGAAGGGGTATTTGACGGGGACTTGAACAAGATTTTATATGATGTACATGGTGTACATGCATGTACGAACAACAAGACAGGAAAACAGCAAGATACCAACTCAAAATAGTCCGTCCATCTATCTGTCTGGGATTATATCGGTGCGTCAATCCTAGTCACGATGACAGTGGCCCAGACAAAGCTCCTTCGTGCTATAACTGTAATATTAAGTAGGCTTGATAAAAAATCAAAAAAACCTGACGTGTTAACTACGGTTGTGTCTGAGCTTAGAAGTGAAAGGGCCCTGTTTCTCTATCTAGGCCTAATTTTGCTCAGATGAGAGGGACACCCTGAATAGCCAGTTGATCTCCTGATAATAGACTCTGGTACGACAGTCATCCAACTGAAGGCTCTAGCACCAGCATGAGTAATTCTAACATGGACTCTACCACTACCATTGCTAACTTGAATTCACCACCACCCTATGGCAGCTCCATGTTTGACTAAAGCAATAACAGTACTAGACTAATTCAGGGGCACTGCCGATATGGGTTGTCATGTCAAAGATGAGTTCGGCAAGACGCTCAAGGCCTGTTTCTGGCAAAGTATATAAACCTATTGGATGATCATCTGTCAACCCAACCAACCAAAAAAACCACTCTTCACTCCATCACCCAACTTCTTCCTAGCCTATTTCAGTTTCTTGCTCTTGCCTTCTACTACTAGTCTACCGTAGAATCTTTCTATATCTCACCCTCTCACCATGCCCACCACCAATATCGATTTCAACGTAGACACCCTTGGCCAGGCTGGCTGGCTCAAGTTCTACATCAATGTCTGCTTCTTCTACAAAATCTGCACCCAAGTCGCCGACGACCGCGCCTCTATTATTGCCCGCCACCAGAATGCCACTGCCAGACTCATCGCCGCCTTCCCTTGGCTCTCAGGTCGCCTCACTTACGACGATGCCGGCATGAAGAAGATTGTCTCTAGCACCCACGATACGCTGACCGTCAAGGACTACACCTCCGACCCTAACCACCCTTCGTTCAACCTGCTGGCCTCCAAGAAGTTCCCTATGACCATGCTGAACCCGGGTTTATATGCTCCGCGCTGGCCTATGGAGGGACACCCAGAGGATACGTCCGGGCCCGACGCTCCGGAGCCTGTATGGCTGCTACAGCTCAACCTGATCGAGGGCGGTGTCATCTTTACCGCCTCCTTCCATCACAGCGTCTTTGACCTGACGGGTCACTCGGCGCTGCTGGAGATCTACTCGCGCTTCTGTGAGGGCGGCGATGTAACGCCAGAGGAGCTTGCCCTGGGCAACAAAGAACGCCGTGGCCTCATTGACACCTCCGATGTCGTCATCCCCGAGGGTCTGACCGGGCTGCCGGCCTTCCCGCGCTGGATCGGTAACTACGGCCACGGGCTCGAATTCCCCAATCTACGCTGGGAGTACTTTTTGATGTCTGCAGAGAACACCAAGAAGCTCAAGGACAACGCCATGGCTAGCAAACCAGCCGACGTACCGTTCGTGTCGACAGACGACGCCATCTGCGCGCTATTTTGGAACCGTCTTCTTAATGTTCAAACCCACGAGACAGACAAGAAGACGCAGTTCCTGCGCATTATGAACATGCGCTCGCGCCTCGGTGTGCCGGAAAAGTACCCTGGATTTTGCTTCACCATTGTGCGAGCCGAGGCTGACGTGCACAAAATCAAAACGGGTACGCTAGGCGAGGCTGCTAGCGTTCTTCGTGCCGGTGTTCTGTCCGAACAGCAGAACGGCCCTCCACTACTTAAGATGGTTATCAAACTGCTTGAGCAGCCCGGTAGCAAGCCGATGGAGCCGACGGTGCCGGTCGACAACACTGTCGACGTCAAGATCTCCAGCTGGCTGTTCCAGGATAAGATGCTCGACTTCCGCATGGGCTTCAAGTCCGGTGCCGTCGCCATCAGAATGGCCGATATGCACCCTACCAGAGGCCTTGGATTCATCATGCCACGTGACATCGACGGCAACATCGCCGTGGCGCTCTCTATCACGGCCGAAGATCGTGAGGCACTGGCAGCCGATGCCGAGTTCTCTTCGTACATGGAGTGTATTTTCTAGGAGGTGTCTTCTAACGGTTCTTTGTGTGTTTCGGCGTTGAATGTCTTTTTTTGACGGTTGTGTCAAATGCTTCTAGATTTCATGCTCTTTTTGTACTTTGCTCCGGTTTTTATCGATGAAGCGCTGCATCTACTACTCTGTCGTTCTTTTATGATTCAATTCCACCTTCTTTAATGCTTAACTTAATACGATCTTTATGACACACCCACTTGCTTGATAAATCACGACAGATACAATTCAAGATAGAATATTTCCATAAGATGTCAAGCATGAAAATGATTCTCTTCTGGTTCGCTATTTCAAAGCCCAACAATATAGATGTTCATTCAGTATCTAAACTTCAGGATAAATATCACTACGCCTGATATGTCAGTGAAAAATGTATAGAATTTGGTCACCTTTAATTGTTCTTTCAACTTACGTTCGGCGAATTAAGGGCAACTCGGCGCGGATCTTCGCAAGCAGATCATGATCGATTTCAGCAACGGCAACGGCAGGACTCTCATCAGCTCCGAGCTTGGCCACTACTTTGCCCCACGGGTCAATAATGATGCTATGGCCATAACTACGTCTCTTCTCATTATGGAGCCCTGCCTTAAAAATCACATGTGAGGTTAGCTAGAGACCGTGGTAAAAGTACAACTAAGCTTACCTGAGCAGCAGCAATCACATATGATTGAGTTTCTATTGCTCGAGCCCTCAAAAGAACCTCCCAGTGGGCTTCACCAGTCGGCACTGTAAATGCAGAAGGATATGTGATGATGTCAACGCCTTTCCGCTTCAGAGCCAGTCCAATTTCAGGAAAGCGCAGCTATAGATGATAAATCAGCATATTAACTCTCCATATATCAGGTGTATGCTCACATCAAAGCAGATTGCAGAGCCAACTTTTCCTACGGCCGTCGGAAACGGTGATGGAAGCTCGGTTCCCTTCTCCACACATCTAACATATAGAATCAACACTTAGCTTATTTACCACCAATGCGTTTGGTTGTCCTTACAACTCACCTGCTTTCCTTCAAGACTGGCCCGTTGTGAATCTCCACGTCAAACAGGTGCACTTTCTGATACCGCTGTGTGATGTTTCCCGCTTCGTCAATCCAGATAACTGTGTTCTTAATTTTCAAGGCGTCCTGGCCGGGCTCATGTATACCCACTTGTATCGGCAACTTATTCACACGTGCTTCCTCACAGAGGCCTTGCATAAACTCACTGTCTTCAACGCTCTTTACAAGCTCGACTGTGTGAATCGGAGAGTCACCGATGTAGTCGCTGGCCTCTGGCAAGAACAAGGCCTACCTACTAGTCAGATATCATCCACGTAGAGACATGAGTAGATCATGAGGCAAGACTGCCAAGCAACATGTTATGCTTCTTCGCTTACCTTTGCCCCAGCCTGAACAGCGCGTTTGATTACTTCTCGACACTGCGTCAGATTGGCCGCCATATTGGCTGTAGAAGTGATTTGTCCCACTGCCTATTATCAGTACACAGTTAGGGTTATCAGCATATCACATTTATAAAAAAAACGGTCAAAGAACCAACTTACTGCAAGTACCATATTATGAGAGTATTTGATAGAAGTTTCACTACAATTACTAAGTTCATGATCATCATTATCACTCTCTTTTCTATTCCTAGTAGCGAAAACAATCTAGAAAATGGGGAGACCGGTAATAGTCAGCAGCCCCACTTTCCTAGATGAAAAAGGAATGGACAAAACATAATGACGTTTATACATGGTTGTAAAGGGATATATTAATGCCATATTGTAGGCTAGAATCTAATATAAAATACTGTCGAAAACCCATATTCTAGCCATTCATATTTCAATAAGTTCAAAATCCGCAGTGAGGTCCTTTTTGACAAGTACCTTGTTCGTAATCCACCAATGCAGCAAATCCCGGGATGCCAGCGTATCTTCCAAACTGTCATGCTCTCTAGTCTGGATAACACGATTCAGTCTCTTTGACGCAAGTACCTTGAGCGACCGCTGATGCTTCTGCTTCTCTGCATCGTCAACTTTGAGCGGAGGAGGAGGCTCCGACGTACGGCCAAGATCAAATTCCATCTGTGCCAAAAGATGATTGCGTTCCTCTCTATCCTTGATACACTGTATACGCTTATCCTCGATGAGGTCGAGGACTAGAGTATCGACAATCCGCCCATGCTTCCATCTCAGCGACATAAGATCGTGGTTGACCGAGTGGCCAACAAGGATAGTGTCCTTGCTGATAAACTGGAACAGCATGTTTCGTGCAGCGTCTCTGCCCAGAATGGCAGTGCCATTAAGCCGCGCTGTACGTAGCTGTGGCCATGAAACACCCGAGTAGCGTGTGTTGAGATGTGACATGGCGATGTTAGGAAACACGAGGCGATCTATGAGAACTTCGGTCGTGAAATAGTCAATCGCTGTGATGCGTATGAGCTCTGATTCTCCGTCTTGAGCTACGCCCATTTCACAGTCGATGGCGATGCAGCGGCGTGGGTCTGAACCGGTGGTTTCGGGAGTGCTGTAGAGATGCCACATTCTAGACAGCTCTTCTTGAGTGTCGACACTAGGAACTTCATGGTCTGTCTCGATGGCACATGGGTTGTTCCATTGGGTCCCACCACAACATGGGAAGTACTAGCATATGATACATCGCATCAGTAAGCATATTGATCAAGAGAACAAGCGACAAAGCCAACTCTACCCGCGGGTACTATAGCGCAATAGAAGGGGGATTGGGAAATGGAGGAATCAGGACTCACCTTTCCCCGCATTTTCTGCGGATGGAACTTGCACTTGAAAAGATTTTCCTTCTTTTGTTGTTTCTTTGGAGACTCGGGCGGTACTTTCGGAGCAAGCTCATCTCCTTGTGAGACACGATCCGGCGAACGTGATTTTCGGGCACGATTCCGTGTGCGCCGGTGTAGAGATTTGTTGCAGCGCTGACACTTAAGTTTTCGCTGTAGATCCTCATCGCTCAGCTGCTCCAGGTGAAAGCCGTTGGAAACGAGATCACGGTACGAATGACACAGACTTGTGAGAGCATATACGTATTGTATCGTCGTAGGACATGGCTCGCCACAAGTGGTATAGGCATCGGGTTTCATATCGTCGCTAGTAGTGTGCAGAAAATTTGAAAGAATTGTGAGGCTTGGTGCGGCTGATGTGTTGTGGGTTCCCATGTCGGTGTCTGCTAAAGGGGCTGTAGTGCTAGTGTCGAATAAGAAAGGTTGTGGATCAAGCGAAGATAAAGAATGGTCGTGGAGAAACTGCATTTGGGCTGACATATCAGGCGCGCTCTGATTAGAGCTCAAGTCAGCTGGCGCACAGCCCAAGAGTTCATTTTGTAATGCGATGTGTTGTACGTTGGTTGTGTGAGATCCTGTAAGCCGTTTGTCTAGTTTGGCGCCGAGGTTCTGACTAGTTTGCGACGCTTCTTGTAGCGTTGGCTGGTCAAGCGATACAGTGGTGGTTGGTGGATTATCAGATTTGGCTTCTAGTTGGCTCCACGATGACCAGCCAAACTCCTCCTCACGTTTCATGCGCAAGACTTTCCTGTTGTATTTTGTGTTCGGAGGATTGGAGTGCGTGTCTTGATCCGATACGGCGCCGCCACCAGCTAGCAACGCCTTCTCATCTAATACCTTCTTCTTCATCAATCGTCTTCCGGTTTTTGGTTTTAGTTGACTAGAAGAATCTTGCGCTTCTTGTTGGTTTTTGGCGCTTTCCACACTTTTTGATACACCAGGCGCCAACCTGTCTGAAGGGGGCATACTTTGGTCAACATTTTTAGTAGCACCTAGCTCGCTGATGGGCGTAGATATCTGAAACGACGACTGATCGATGGCGTTATTCATAGAGCCCTCTGTTTTCTTACATCGTGGCTTTCTTCTGCCCTTGGTATAGCTTTTGGGGACTGCTTCCACGTTGGAAGCCAGCTCAGCGGCTGGCTTCAATTTAGCTTCGGATGACATAGTTGGCAGCCAATAATTGGGCTAGTATCTGTGTAACTGCAAAGCCTAATAGGTATGGGGGAAGACAAAGGAAGAAAAATAGCCGGTCTGAATCGATAATAAGCGGATTTCAATAGCCCTTTAAGGTGCGAACAGGGTCAAGTATAGATGGCAATAGTGAGGTAGATACTAATTTCAGTACCGCCTTTCTTATAAGATATGACGCCAATATGATGTGTAGCTGGTATTTGATGGATGACTTTTATGCTGATTGTCAACATACTGTTATGATCTGAAGATTTCCCAGTTGACCCCAAAGCCAAATTGGGCCGAAGTGGGAGGCCGTACCCTCTTAGTTCAAATGAAACCAAAAGGTGGGTCTTTTTAAACAATACATGACATAGTAGCCCTTTGATGACTATAATAATAATAACAACAACAATAATGATAATAATAATTTGTCAGGAGAGGCGCCTTGATAACATCTCTCAGTTATATCTAGCTTCCTTAGATCTCAGACTGCCTAATGCGGACGCGGATCCGCGCAAAGGCAGTATAACATATAAAAATCAATCTACCAATTAATCATCAATAATAATTTGAGTTTATCTCTGCTGCAATAGGGTTTATTCAGACTATCTATCTAAATATATATATATATATATATATATTTAAGCATTTCTAGTTCCGAGGGGAAACTCTTGCTAGACGGCATTAGAGACTAGCAACCCTCACCCGTTTGATGACAAACGTCCCTGTCGATACTAATGTGACGTCTTGGTGTTGGCACTGGAGAGGAGCATGATTGACGGGTTCTTGAGGGCATCCGCCCACTTTGTAGCAGTCGCATAGATACAAGCTGATTTGGTGTCGGCGTAGTAATTCCTTCTTGTGCCTTCATTCAACCCCTTTAGTTATTATCATTATCGTCTCGCTGCAGTTCTCTCGCGGGCAGCGCATTCATTGTTAGATTGCCAAGGGTGGTCCTGATTTTACCCGTAATGCTCCTCGTACGTCTTCTGTCGATGCTCCGTTGCTGGGCACAGCCGTGCACCACGCAACTACATAGGAGGCCGTCTGCTTCCCTCCGCAGGAATTAGACATGCTCATAGCTCTAATCCAACTCAAGTATATGTCCAGCCTAATATGTCCGGTACTAGCCTGCGTCAACAATCCGTTTTCATTCCTTGTTACCGTTTTCCTCTCCTCATTCGTGGCCTTCGCGAGCCACTTCTCCCACATGTTTTGTCCGGGACACTGTCTCCTCCTGTTCAACTCTTCCTCGTGCTTCACCTTCTGCTTCTCCCAGGTTTTCTCTACTCATGTTCTCTCTTTTGCCTCTGTCAGTGCCTTTACTGTCTGCACCATCTTTGATGACTGTAAATAAAATATTATGCTATGTTCCATAGTTAAGGGTTAGTAAGTACTATACGAAATGTTTTGCTCTTCTGGTTTACGTGAGTGCCATTTTTATACACCAATGATATCATTACCTTCCCTCCTTCGGCCCGGTTGTCTTGTTTTAAAGTGATTACGTATCTATCATATGCCGTTGTTTATGCTCAAACAATTATACGATTTACCAACTGCATATACTACTACTAGTAGCATTATTTCAGTTTGATTTGATAGAATAATTATCAAGTCTTAGTAAGCATGATAGCATCGGCACAGATTAGCTACTGCCGTTTATTTTGAGTGTATACTTGTATCAGAAATCAGACAAAGAGCAAATGATAGATGCAATATTTACACATTATATCCTCATACTACTACCACTCTCCAGCTATGCACAATAGACATAGACTAATTGTTAAAGTAAGGAGCAAGGGTTCACTTAATCAATGGATGATTTTGATAAACAAATGCTTCAAATAATTCTTGTAGTAGAGTTAGATAGATGGATGTATATTGACACTGATAGAGTTTCGATGATTATATGTGTATCAAGTTCCATATCAGAGTGCCTAGTATCCTTCTTTAAAATAGTGAGCGGGTACTAATGACTAACTTATTGATAGGGTTTATCGCCAATCAACACTTATACATGTAGGTCTACTATGTACATGATTCCAATAACAGAAGTTCGTCTTACATATACCAATCCCTAGACAATTTACATACTACTAGTAGAGTTTCCATACGTGTATGTGGGACTTCAAAAGGCTAAAATCTAATACAATAATATTGACCATATCTGGTGGAGAACATACAGGACTGGCTCAATTGTTTATGAACCAACTAGTATTTAAGTTAGCCAGGCCTAAAGCTTAAACCCTAACTACTATGTACAAAAGCTTAGTGTAAAAGAAAAGCACAAAAAGTGGGGTACGTTTTATAGGGTTTAATATCTTCTATTTCGGGCTAGAAGCTATGGATGGAGGTTGAAGCCCTTTTGTTTAGTACTGGAATCCATGGGCGATGATATTATCACACATGCTATGGATATCGATGCGCAATCTTTCCAGTGGAACAATTTGAGACTAATTTTGATGATCTAGAGTAAATAAACGGTTTTTTTTTCTCATTACTCGATTGAGTAAATGATTAAAACCAAGAACTATGAGAAGCTATTCTTGACAAGAACAACCAAGCAGAATATAAAAATGCAAACGACCATGAGGCGCCAATCAACAGGGGTACACGGGGTTGGGCGCGCCTTGAGTTGATAGTAGATGAATATTTATCAGTAGATATCCCCACGCATCCTGGAAAAGTTATTAGAAATGAAAAGAATAAATCTTGGATTGTTACTGTACCTTTTGAGGGAAACATTGTGGGTATTCATCTGTCGCTTTTCACAAGGATCCCCGCCCGGAACATAGGCTTGGTCAAATTGGAGTACATTTAGATCGGTCTAAAGTGCTTGGCAGATTAGCATATAAGCAAGACAATTTTCTTTATAACTTTTATTAACGTGAGTGCAAAACGATATAAGCTAGATAGCTTTGGTTTAGGCACGTGATGCACATTAGGTAGGTCGGTCTGATAAGCAACAAAGCTGCAGAGCTTTTTTTCTCCACGCATAAATGTTAAAAGGAAGTATATATTAAGGCCCAAAATTTGTCTTAATCATCGTGACTGGACTAGCTCAGTGCATGCGACGAAAGAGGAAAACATTCGCTGTGTCTAAAACGCTTGTCATTTTTTCCTTTCGGGTTTGGGCTGGGGTGGGGCCGCCTGGAGCGGGATGTAACACACGTGATCAAACACGTGAAAGGAATACGCTCCAAACAGAAAGGATAACGAGGAGTTGACGTTTATATCCGGCTTTCGTGGTAATAATTCGTAGGTGTTCAGGGAGACGAAGGACGAGAACAGAAAAAGGACTGATGCGAAGGGAGTCGAGAAAATGAGAAAAGTAGCAACTATGGACAAAGAAAGGTTAGACATGGGGTAAAAAAATGATCGTTCTCGTTCTTTGCTGACGTTAAGAAGAACTAGACCTTATAAAACGGAAAAGGCTAGGCCTGGCGATTCTACATAATCCACTTATAGCAAGTCCAGCAGTAAAATAAGCGGCTGTAAATATATCGTTTGTATATATATATATATATATAAGCTGGCGGAATGGACCCATCAAAATCACGGCTGAATGGGGCCAGATGTCGCCTACTTAACAACCTCGGGAATCGAAGGCTGGCTTGTCACACAGTAAATTAGTGGATGCCATTTAGTTAGTTTCGCAGCAGCGATGCAATGGAGAGATCCATGCTGGTTGCTCTCCCGCAGCATCATTGGTAGCGGCAAGCCATTCGCTATCAGGTACTTGGTACTTTGGTCACTCATAGAGTTGTTTCTGCTGCACATAATGCATGATTGATTGTTCATGGGCTTGCTACAGCAAAAGCAAGCGGCGGCTGGGCCCATTTTGGAGTTTGATTTGGAGTGAAGTAATAAGGGATGGGGAAAGCTAATATCTGCCTCCAATAAGCGTTCACCGTAACGGAAATAATGCTAATTACGCCAATTTTCTTTTTCATACTGGCGATGACCTAGCTAATCGTAGTACCGGGCTACCTGGCCAAAGACAAAAGAGTCTTGCTGCCATCTAGACTCTCCAACTACTTCCCCTCTCTCCTTCTCCCACACTACCCACTGAGTCCATATAAAGAAGTTCGACATACGTTATTATCACACAAACGATCCTGAAAATAACTAGACCAGAATCGGCGATAATTGTGTTGCTGCTACAGTACGGTACCAGTACAAGATTCTTCCAGAAAAGGGTTGACAGGGTATTATTTAATTTTATCAACTATCAACTCTTTCTCGAGTCTTACCATGTTAAAAGAAGAAGGAAGAGGAGTGGAAAAAAGAGACCACTAAGTAAAGCAACATTCCACGTTTTCGCCGAGAAGTCCGGCGACTTTTGAGTGCTCATTGCCAGTCCCTTTGTCTCTTAGCTTTTTTACTGGTCGCCATTGCAACAGAAATGAAATTGTTCGGGGTTCGATCTCTGCCTTTGATTCTCTTTACCTTTATCGGTTTCTACTTGACTACTAACAGAAGGTTAACCCAACAGCAATCATCAAGCTCGTTCCTTCCCGTCGTGTAAGTGCTCCCACATTCTAGAATTGCGTGCTCGGTGTTCGGCGTATGTCAAGTTTTTTTTCTTGTTAGTAAGTATCTTCTTTTGCCTTGAAAGTTCAGTGTTGCTGTCATAACTACTAGTAACATACATCTTTCTACTCAGAATGTTGTGCAACCAGGCCGGCATCTGGGAATTATAAAGTGTGCGATGCACAAGCTATGCATATTGCATTGAGAGACGGGCCTGCAATGTCAGTCAGCCAGCTAATCAGCTGAATAGGCAGTCAGGCTGACTGTCTGTTTGAGGACCGACTCTGGCGATCTTGAGATGCTGGCTTCCACTCCACTCTTTCTTTGTATTCGCGTACTTCGATTAGCATAATCTATGGTCTAGTGGCTTTTGCTTTGCTATTGCCTATGGCCTGGGTTGCCAGCCGTCGTCGCTTGTCAGAATTTTCGCCAAACCATCAATAATATATTGTGCCTTTTCCTGTTTCCTTTCCCATGCCGCTTTAATTTGTTTTGTTCTGTGCCGTCCCTCCTCCAAAAAGGGACCACATAGCGTCCGGCAATAAGCATGTCGATGGTGTTTCTTAGGAGTTGCGTATTAGAGAAAAAAGGAAGTCGCGGTCCCTTTTTCGAACCCCCATTCACTTAAACTTCTTTCCTTTAATTTTCATTGTTTTTCCCAACGCCTCTTCTTCATTTCTACAGTGCAGCCTGTGCTGTGGAGAAATAAATTTAGTGGTAGCAAAAATAGCACTACGGCAGCGGCAGCATTAAGCCCAGCCAAGCTTTTCAGCGCAAAAAGAAAAGAAAAAAAAGAAAAAAAAGCACGCTCCTAGCCGGACGCTGATCCTTTCGTTCTTCTTCGTCATTCGTCCTTTCTTAGCCTTCTGCCATTGATTTGTTCGATCATCTGCTCGTCTTACTTACTTTATTCCCTGTCCTATTTTTGCTACGCAGTTGACTTTTTGTCAGTGCTACGAGGGAGTAGTTACTGGCTAGCTAGTTTCTACTTATAGTACTTGCCTTTTACCTGCTGAGGATACGACCCACCTTCGCAGACGCAAAATCGCTTGGCATTTTTCAGGGCGCTACCTTTTTCTACTACCAATCACTACCACCACTACCACTATTGCATTACTATCTTATCCTTCTCTGAGTCTGAAAGACAGACCATCTGACTCTGTATTTGTTTCTCCAGCTGGGTTTTATATCGCCCGCCGCAAACTCCTGGCCCCTCCGTCTGCCAGTTCTGAAATAGCCGGCGCGCAGCATTGATTTGCTGCTCTCGATCGCTTTATTCTCTATCCAGTTCTCGTCGCCGCCGTTACTCCCAACGCCGTGGACATGGAGAAACCTGTGGAAGACGTTCCCGTAGAGGACTTGACTCCAGAGGAAGCAAGCCGCATCATCCATTCGCATCGCAAGGTGCGATACGGTAAGTGACAGAAACACCGTCCATCGCCCGTTGATTTGCCTCAAACCTGCTCCGTCTGCTCCTTGCTTGTCTCCTGTAATTCCGTGGTCTGTACCTCGTGTGGTACCCGGGAGTGTGAATAGTGTCGCGAGATCGTGCGTACATACTGTTGGTAGCACACCATCAGTTGCAATCTTGAAGCATCCTTGCTTTGCCTTCTTGTGCTGCCGCATACAAACCCCTCAACTACCACTTGATATATGGAAAAAGATATCTCGGCCTGGTGCATACATAATATATAGAATTACGCACCTTTTCCTGCAAGCTAGCAGCATGCTATGCTAGGCGGGCGTCGAACATCTCGACTCAACTTGCCTATCTTACAGGACTATCGGCACCACTACACTCAAAAACACTACGTACTGCACTCTCACCACTACGCCCAAAGCGCCGTCCACTCTAACAGATCGCCTTCAAAAAAAAATATCAAAGAGCGACCCATCTATCTGCTGCTCTGCATTCGCTTTTTGAATAGACAGATGTCCTGCTGTCTTTCATTACCGTCAAGCCTTTTTTGCTAACCAATCTTTTTCCAACTCGACTAGGAACTGCTTGCTGGCCCTGTCGCCAAAGAAAAGTCAAGTGCGACAATAAACAACCATGTGAAAACTGCGTCAAACGCGATCACCCAAAACTCTGCAGCTATAAGCCTAATCCTCGCTCAAACGCTGCGAAATCGATAGCATCCGTTGACGGTTCCTTGAACAGAAAACGCGGCCACTCACCCGACGATATCCACGAGCACAAGGCCGAGAAACGCCAAGGCAGCTGGCCACGCTCTATAGGTACTGCCTTCTTCTTCATTGAGTTTACACCAAATGCCAAGGAACTATTGTCTAACTGTGGCCGATATTAGTTGGAGTTGACGAGTACGAAGTGTCTGACGAGGCCCGTTATCTGGGCCAGAACAGTATTCCTGAACTATTACGCGAGCAACAACAATCTCCCAAGGACGAAGACAACCGAACCGACATCCGCTACGAAATGAGGCCCATTCTAGGGTTAGATACCTCGGCACCTTTTCCACTCATGTCTGCCGCCCATATCGATCGCTTAGCACAAGATATCCTAGCTGAGCTGCCCTCAGACCGGGAGGTTATGAAGTAAGAGCATAAACACGTGGCATATTCAAAGCATGACATGGTATACTAACGTTATCTTATTAGACTTTTCCGCACTTACCGCGAAATATGTCAACCTTTCTGGGGATTCGTCATAGATGTTGGCGATCTAGAAAATAAGCTCATGGTGTATTTGGAAGAGCGTGCTCGCAACGCCAAAAGCGCAACCCGCACATCAAAGCCTGTCTCAGCCTCTTGGTTGGCTATCCTTTTCGCGGTATTAGCCGTAGGCTCACAGTACCATGATTCACCCTATCATATTCGGACACGGGACTCGCAAAAGTACTTACAGACGTCATTTCATTTTCTACGTATAGGAAATTTTTTATTACGGTACGTCGATTATTTTATGATGATTTGATTTATAGTTTCTACGCATGTTATAGACATGCGGGTTCATCACTCGTACTGACACAAGCAATTTGCTTCACATATAGCCCTACATTTGACGCTATTCAAGCTTTGCTTCTCACCAGCTTCGTTTTGCTGAATGACATGAAAGCCGAAGCGTCTTGGGGTCTACTGGGCCTTACGTGCCGCCTAGCTCAGTCCCTGGGTATTCATCGCCAAACCGTTACGAGTGCTGATGCCACCACTCCCTTGGAGCCAAACTCCCGCGAAATGATCCGCCGTAAGCTATGGTGGACCTGCGTGTGGCATGACAGCTTGACGTCCTTGTCGTTTGACCGGCCTCCGATGACCAACATGCCGTGTTGTCCTATTCCAGTACTTGCTGGACAACCTAATGCCAACTGGAACTATCTGGAGGGTCTATACCACTTGATCCAAATTATCCGTGATCGCTTGAATCCTGATGTCGCTGCTAGAGCCACGTATCAAACGATTCTGGAGGATTGCCAGGCGATCGAGACCCTCCGTGCTCACATGGCCCCTAACATTCGCGACAAGGACAAGTGCCGCACTGCTCTGGACCGCCTCCAGCATTATGCCATTCGTCTACACACCTCCTTCATTATGTCAGTGTTTTACCGTCCTGCTTTGCGTCGGGACTGCCTCATGAATCCTGAACAAAAAGCTGCTCTTGGACACCGGTGTAAAGACAGCTTGACGGAGACAGTTCGCATGTTCTTGGCCATGCACCAATTGTCGGTGATCCCGACTCGTAGCTGGGCCTTTACCTACAACGGCCTGTCCTCTGCACTTTTGCTTGGCATATTATGCGAGACTAAGGCAGATCCGGAGGTCCGCCAGCTTCAGGGTGACTTGATCGCGGCCTTATCAGCAACAGCTGCAAAAGAGCAAACCTCGCCGCCGCCTGGGCCCGTGCGCAAAACAGACCGTGACATTGAGTTGTCAGGCCCCCTATGGCGCGCGTTGACGGCTCTCAAAAACATATATGACCACGGGTGCATTACAGGGAACAAGCGGGAATCGGAATCTGGCCCCTGCGGCAGCGGAAACCGAACGCCCATCGGTCCTATCGCCCTTGGTCAGGCCCCACCAAATAGCATGGCCGGCATCTCAAGATTGTTGAATACCTCTGACCCTAACGGGGCGCTGACCATGTCTGAGGTGCAGAACGGCAACCTGCCTACCGCTGTGACGGCCCCCGATTTCTCTGGGTACGAGAACCCTAACCCTCATTCATCCTACCCGTCCTATCACTCATCATCTCCTCTTGAGATGGCGATGCCTCCTCCTCCTCCCCCCCCTCCTTCTGCTGTTTCTACTACCCATTGTTCTTCTACTCCTCCCCCCTTTGCAAGCTGTGCAAACGCACTCTCGAGCTTCAAAAGATCAAGCTCTGCTAACAGAAAAATGCCCCTCATCAGTCTCCCCACGACATTATCCGGTGTGCAAGGCCCCGTCTCAATGGCCGACGGCTTGTCCGGTCTTGATCCAAATGCCGCAAATATGTCGCCTATGGACTTGTATGAGTCCATCTGGTGGGAATCTCCAGAGCCATGGAATACCAATATGGACCAAATGCCCTTTGACTTTATGCCACAGCCGCCTCCTGGACAGACCCAGCAGCAACAGTTTTACTTCTAGAATGGAAGAAAGCTAGTTTGCCTTGAAAAGCGTGATAGTTGTACCTGGTGTCGACTCGTAGACAACGTTTTATATGTGGTAGTTTTGTCTTTTTGGAGCCACTACGACCATGATGTCATCGTGATGTCTTGTCTGTATGTCTCTGGTAGCAATCCCTTCACGAGGTCTTTGCAAGCCTTTTTTTTCGCCCTCTCAGATGAACCGAAATGCACCAAACCCCTCTGCGTGGGTTGAATCTTCCTTTTTCACTCATCTTGGCGGTTATACCCAAGAGTTTATTGCTCTCTTTTGTTGTTCTACTACACAGTTTCCTTTTCTTCATCGTCGATTATAACTTCTTCTCTAATGACTCCTTGACTTTGTTTTTATCTTCGTTTATGCCCTTGAGGTCTTTTTTTTTTCTTGTTCGTTCTAGATTGTTCACTTTTAACTCTGTAAAGAGGGCGGCAACTTTGTGTCTGTTTTATTTGTTTTGTTTTTCTTCAAACTACTAAAAACCGTACCCGACGACGTTAGACAAAAAAGGCTTCTTTTCAACACTTTCCCAGTTACTATATCACGACGACATATAAACCATACCACCTATTAACGATGGCGCCGGAATTTTTGGATCATAAAAAAACCCTTTCACACGGTTGGAAAAGCTTACTCTTTTTTTTTTTTCTTTTTTTTTCTTTCTTCTTATACTGCTGTTTGCTGTTGCTAACTAAGCCACTACACTTTCTCTAAATTTTCACCACTTCTCCTGATAGGGGAGGGGCATTTTGCATTTGTGCAATATGTGTCTTATCATCCCCGCAATACCTTCATATCTGAACAAAATCTTCACATCAACAACTAATCAAACTTTAATGAGGGGCGTATATATACATCCTTCGGTTTACCGACATGCTGCTGCTGGGCGCGAATCATGTCGCATGGATGGTGTATTAAATCGGCCATTGTATCAATGTCTGGTTGTAGGCGGACGCAATCTGATTTTGGAACATGGTAGACGTTATATGTAGTAAGGTGTGTTCTCATAATAGATGACAGCTAGTAGTGATAGTTATCATCTGCCAGTCAACTATAGGATTGGCTAGAGGTTAGTGTAAGCTGGGGCCATTCAAGGTGACGTCCTACAAGCCTTGATTCGCTTCTATATCTGCACTTTCACTTTTTCTTCTTACTTTACTATCACTGTCCAACTTACAATAGACTTTCTTTTTCTGTTCTAGGATGATTGCTACTCTCAGGATTTCCATGTGACGTTCTATTATCTTCCTTGATGACATAATGATATCCGTCAAGAATAGAAGATCCGTATGCCACGTATGACGCTCGCAATTCAAAATAATTTTAGTAAAGAAGAATGAGGACTCTCTGATTAATCATTGTCCAATTTCAAACACGTACGGACATGTATAGTCTTTTTGTAAGTGACTGCCCGAGGAAGGTTTTCCTTACATGAATGAATGATATATCTATCGTCGGTATGTGGGCACATGATATACGTGTTCCGAGGGGGTAGGCGGTGGCTTCATCGTCATGTTCTACAGAATCCGCGTGTCCAGTGATAGGCAGCCTCACAGAGTAGGGTATACGTTATGTGGGCAGATCTCTTGAAAACCGTGAATCTGTCACAAAAGCCTGGAATAGCGCCAGACCCTTCGCTAACAATAATATCTCGTATATTACTTCTTAGTTTCCTAGAATACAGCACCTGTGACTTTCGCCAAGCCAGGGTGCAAAAGTAGAAGTGGATAGGAGGCTTGTCTCTGCCGCGCCTAGAATCTTTCTTGCATACTATATAGCAAACTCGCAGGTCCAACTAAAGTCATATGACAGGTTGTTTGTTGTGACGTGCCAATAATAGTGACACCAAGTGTTAGTATGGCGAAAGATGGGCCTATTAACAACAAGTCTCATAACCTATCGTTATGGGGTTCTCCTTGTACAAGCTATGATGTACCGATAGCATACAGTCAAAATGGTTAGAACAAACTAAATATAGAAGGCACTGTATTACACGACTTGTTAGTATCAAATGTGCTGTTTTGTTAGCATTTATATGTTTCGCCGAACACTGATATTGTCAGGATGATAACTATGGCTTGATGTGTAATACCAGCACGTTTGCTTGGAGTAAGTATATATATGTACTCACAAGCAAAATAGTTGATTCTCTCACAGGACATCACGGTGTCTTGTATCTTTTAATCAATCTTCCACAAGCCATCTCGTGAGAAGGAAGAAAACTATACGTTTTCTTAGCATCGTTATCGAGGTAAGGTAGTCTTAGTTTCGGTGTAGTTTGTAGCCTTAATTTAATGATTGAGGCTGTAAGTACAAAAATTATGATAGTGTCTATTTGGGAGATAATATGAGCAACTTGTGCAGCTAGGCTATGTTGGCATCACTGACATGGAGTCCTGTCATAAAAACACTTGTGTTTTTGCAAAAGATGATATCATACAGGAATGAACTTTTTGACATGCAAGCTTTGTTTTGACAGCATGCTAGTAAATAGAAAACAATACCCCGTATATACTGTTCCAAGTATGATAGCGTTTACATCATATGTTTGATCTCACCGCTAACACCATCATCACAGGTTGTGGGTTGGCTATGTATACTTCACCTGGACCTTTATATTTGGCCGAGGTATATATAGCAAAGGTTCACAATCATTTAATGGATTCCGGAGATATAAGCTAGACTCTCTAGCCTAATGGCAGATGCATCAGGGCCAACTATGCTGATATATATGCCTATGCTGATTGAAATTTGTTCCAGGGTGGCAACCAGAACAAGTACATATGTACATTTTTTCCATTTACTCATAGATATTAAAGAATTACATACACAAATAGGATTACATCTATGGCAGATGCATGATGCATGATTGCCTGTCTGCAATCAGCAGAATAAGAAGCTGAAGTTTTGACAAGTACCATAATCTTATCCTACATATATATATATATATATATATACATATACCTTCGGCCTAACCCAGCATCTGACGATAAAGCCTCCCAAAAAAAATAACACACTTACACTTGTCTATTTTTTTACATCATAAACTTCAAGCTCTGCCTAAAATGCACAACTATAGCTCCTCAGAAGAATCCGATGATCCTCGCCGTCCGCGGGTAATCGTCGGCGCGGATGTCTACATGACCTAAGATGACAAACGTATAGTAGTTCCATTCAAGACGCCGCAGGAGACTGTGAACAGACTCTGGAAGCGATTCTCCAAGTCACAGTTGCACAAGGTCGTCTCTGTGTTGCCCTTTTATCCGGTCCCGCTGCCGGTGTATGCAGAGGAACACGCCAATAAAAGCGTCAATGCTAGATATGAAAGCGCGCGGGAAGAGTGTGCCTGCCGGGTACACAAGATCATCAAGGAGTGCAAGAGAATCAATATCAGATATTGGGATTATAGCTGGGATCTTGTAAGTGTCTAATCTTGCTTTTGCTTACTATTGTTCCTCTTTCCTCCTCTTTTTTAAGTTTGGGGTTTCCATAGCATCTTTGATCCTGCAAAGCCTGTATCAATGAAGCTATTCCTAGGGCCGTCACGCGCCTACATTCATGGAGAAGATCAGCGCTGATCAGATCAGACAGGGCAATCTGGGCAACTGCTGGGCCATAGCGGCGCTAAGCGGCCTGGCATCAACGCCGGAAGCCATCAAGCGCATGTGTGCCGCCTACGATACTAGTAAGCCACTCTATATGTACATAGTTGATACCGTAGATATCTAACAAGCTCACTCTATATAGAAATAGGTATCTACGGCTTCGTGTTCTATCGCGACGGCAAGTGGATCTACAGCATCATCGACGATCGCCTGTTCCTCAAGCCGCTGATCTGGGACGCACCATCCATGCAGCGGCAGTTGCTGAACCAGATCGACAATGGCCTTACCGCCGAGGAAATATACTACCAGACATACCACACCGGGTCTGAAGCGTTATTTTTCGCGTTTAACGCCGACCAAAACGAGACATGGCTGCCGCTTCTCGGATAGGCGTACGCCAAGGCGCACAACGACTATGCGTCGCTTGTGGGTGGGTCATTGGGCGAGGCGCTAGAAGACATGGCCGGCGGTGTGATTATGGAGGTGCTATCGGCCGATATTCTCGATGTTGGCCACTTCTGGAACAACGAGCTGTCTCGCGCCAACCAAGAGTTCATCTTCGGCTGCTCGACGGGCTTGACCGACGGTGATGGTAACGGCAGTCGCAACGGCATCGCCGAGCTGCATAGATACGTTGTGCAAGAGACGCGCACGCTGAAGTCGGGCGAGCGACTACTAAAACTGCACAATCCGTGGGGCCTAGTGCGCGAAGGCCTGTGGGAGGGCGCCTGGTCAGACGGATCCCGTGAGTGGACGCCAGAGGTGCAGCAGGAGCTGGGCCACAAGTTTGGGTTGGACTCAGTGTTCTGAATCAACTATAAGGACTTTCTGCGTAAGTGGCAACTAATCGACCGCGTGCGGTTGTCTCGCGAGCCCGAGTGGTGCTATGCCCAGCACTGGATCAGCGCTGATGTGCCGTGGAGATCTCACTACCAGGAGCGTTTCCGCTTCGAGTTGACAGCCGCTGCTTCGAGGGCCTGCATGGTCAGTACTTGTTCCGCTTGAACTTCTGCCTACACAAAGTTGGTGCGCCAGGTGCTGAGGACTACATCGTGCGCAGTCACAGCAGCCAGCTAATGAAGCGGTCTGTCAGCGTCGGGATTCCCGAACTAGCCAAGGGCCGATATAGCGTTTGGGTCATGACCACGGCTAAACGACGTCGGACTGCTAAGAGTGTAGAAGATGTCATCAAGTCTGAGACTACTAAGAGGCGCGATGCTAACCTCAAGCTGAAACAAGTCGGCCTGGCCTACAATCTGGCCCATTCACGTGCTGCTGCCTATATAGCCGTAGCTGAGCGCACGCAAAAGTTGACGAAGCAAAAGAAGGCCTCGGACAGCAGGATGGATCATATGCGCCAGACATGGATGAGAAAGCAGCTTCAACAAAAAGTCCATGCTAAGCAGTAGGCTAAGAACCAACTCAAACATGCTGCGGAGGTGTACAAAGGCATAAGAAGACTCACAAGGGGCGTAAGCAGAAGGAGAAGAAGCGAAAGGTTGCCAAGACAGAGAAAGCGGAGGAAGAAACACATGTCGTGGAACAGAAAGCAGAAGAGAAGCCTACCAACAAAGTTGGGGCGGAAGAAGAAAAGCCTCAAGTCTTCATCAAAAGAAAAATCTCAGGAAACAGCTGCCAACCCCCAGGCTAAGCAGCCTGAAGCTCCTCTCCTTGAAAATTCATCCTCTGCCTCCGAGTCCTTCGTCGACGAGATCCCCAACCAATCCGACTCACCCATCAGCGACTGAAACAAGCTCTATTCTTCTGATGACTACTCTAGAACCCCAAACACTGCCCGTACTTACTTAGCCGGGCACGGCAGCGAGAAAGTACCCAAGCGACCATACGAGCCCGAGGATGATGACCCGAGCCTACCACCACCATGGAACGCCGTGTGCATAGTCGGTCCGCGCATCTACTCCAAAGACTCCACCCTCTCCATGTGTGTCGTCATTCCCTACGTTAACAATTGGGGCTGGCCGAAAGGTGAGCGCGATCTTAATAACGGCCAGATGAATGCCGGCGGCTCTCGTCAGCCTAACGTCAATCGAGAGGAGGAAGCCTTCAAGGCTGTGACCATTCATGAGAGCGATATCGCCGATATTCCGCTGAATAGACAGTCTTCCACGGCGGTCGACTCGGTCAGCCAAAATCCCCTCGTGACCGAGCATATCCAGGAACCACCAGTCGCAGGCCAAACCGAAGCCGAAAATGGCGATGACGACAGCGAAGATGATGAACATGACAAAGCTAAGCCATATCTCCACGCATATTTTCAAGTTCATCAACTATTTACGCCTCTGGCATCTTGACTCCTGATTCCAACACGGCGAGTTCTATCGCCGCTGATAACTAAGATCCAAACCTGCAGTCTCATGTTTCTTCTACATAGTTGCCTCTTGTGTGAAGCCTCTGGTTTGTATTGCTTCATATCTTGATAATAGTTAGCCAGCAGTACTCCTATTTTATAGTACATCGTGCATCCTTATGTCTAATAGTGAATAGCCCTTTTGAATTCCCACTATTATCAAAGTTCCATATTTATCCATAATCCCAGATCATACACTCTGTGTAGTCACGGTTCCTAGTGTCTTGTTCGGCAGTGGCCCGATATCGCTAATCAAAGTCACTTCAGTGTCATCTGAGGCTTCATGCATCGGAGCATCGCTGCGGACATGGGCGGGCATGTCTCTTTCAACATGGCGTCTCCACGGCTTATATACAAAGATGCTTCCAACACCAACTACTAGAAACAGGCCACATATACTGCCGCCGACGATATCAAAGTGATCACTCAGGTCAGACAGGCCATCCCAGAAGACACCAGACGGCTCAGCGACGTTTTGGACCAAGTTGAGGACTTGTACAATACCGATAAAGAGTGCCACAACAATTGTAATTCCCGTCAGCACGATACTATAGTAAAGAATGGCAACACGATCTCGAGAGAAGGCCTTATTAGTGTATAGAGCCATCATCAGAGCACCGTCTGTCGTGTCCAGCATGCACATGCCGCCTAGAAGCCCCAGTTAGTATCGAGATGGCTCGTGCCCGTAGGGTCTCTTATTATAGAACAAACTCACTAGTAAAAAGAATTGGGAAGATCAAAATTAGCCACAGACTCGTTCCCTGTATGCCCTGGATACTGGCAATACCAAGTACAGCAATCTCCGAGCTAGTATCGAAGCCTAGGCCAAACAAAACACCAAGAGGATACATCTTCCATGGGTGGTCGATCAGGACAAACAGTTTACGAAAAACACCTGCCAGAAACCCGGGGCTATCCAGCTGCAGCTCGCGCGCCGCACCCTCGCCATCGACAAAACCCGCCGTATTCCCCGAGTGTCCCTGACGTCTCTCTTCAAGAATCGCCTTCAAACCCGTAGTCAACTTATGCAACACCCACATGTTACCCACACACAGCACCAGCAAGAGCACCGCACTAACCGAAGTGCCGACGATGTTTCCGACGCGGGTGAAGTCGTCAAAGCGGTCCCGCAGCGCGCCAGACGTGGCTGCCACCACGATGCACGTGATCACCACAATCGTCGAGTGGCCCAGCGAGAAGAAGGTGCCTACGGTCACGGGCGTTTGGCCAGATGCGATTAGCCGCCGCGTTGTCAAGTCGATGGCCGAGATGTGGTCGGCGTCGAGCGCGTGGCGCAGGCCCAGTGAGTACGATAGCGCGGCACTGCCAATCAACTTTGAATGTTGGTGCAGCGGGTAGGCTACGGCTACCCATACGATCAGGTTAACGGCGATCAGGAAGAGGATTATTCGGATGCTAGCTACTGGCAGCCCGTGGATTCGACGGTCTGTCGGCGTCCACGGTAGGAGCACCGAAAGGTCTGAGTAGCTAAACCTGGACGGCATCGCGAGTGTTTCAGTAGAAGAAGTTTACTTTAGCTTTAAAGCTTGGAATATTGTTGTTAGTAGTGCTATATCTGAGGGGTGGGGGGGGGGCCGTCTTTTGATAAGAGGTAATATTGCTATACTCTTAGCGGGGTATTCAGACTTTCCTGCCCTTTTTTCGATCTTTCAAGATGCCTCGGAAACAAAGACAGCAAAAAAAGGATTAGCTACTAAGAAATCATCTCGAACTACAACTCTACATAATCAATATAATGATGTTATGTACGACAGTATCATGGCTGGCCCAGTCTCAGCCAACAATCAACTCCCATTGTTGCCAAGCTTACTACTTATTGGACAGGACATGCAAACTTGACAAATCCTACAACTTTGTTCTATGTGTGATGCCGACGGCGAAAAGATAAAACCAATCAGCAAAATCTTGGCATGGTCTCTTTTCAGCCTATCTCTGCTTCTTGAAGCCTCTGCTACTACTATTAGCAGTAATAATCAGTATATGACTGGGCGGCTAGCGGCTGCTTCCGGTGGGAATTCATTTCAGACCATTTTTCTTGCGCGCTTTATAACGCCAAGCTGCAGATTTACGGATTTGAATTCGACAGAGCAATGTCAATGAATAACATATGAACAAGTAACCTTGACGAGGAACAGAATTTTTTAAAAAAGGAGTCACACACACTAACAGCTTTACTGACTTTTTAACACATCATTTACAAGCCAAGACTAACGCTAACTCCAGTCTTCTAGCCAATGAAAGGGCATTAAATTGCCAAGTTAAAAGTCCAAAAAAATTCGTGTTAGTCTTCAGAATCGAGTAATGATCGAGTAAGAAATAAATTTAAGGGATGAGGTTCCACATCCAGGGTTATATTTTGTCAAGGGTTATTTACAAGTGAAGCGCAGGAAAGATCTCCCATGTTGATCATTGGTAGAGTCAAAAATATGGTAATTGTTCTGTAATTAACTATGTACCAATTGTGCATTCATTCCAATATATCTAAACCCATTTCACCAATGAACTCGATCCATGGTTTGCTGCATCATGTTCGTAAAAAGCAACAATCATTAAAAAAAAATACAGTTCCAAACAACAATACAAACGCCGAGACAATGACATCTTGCCTAATCCTTACTTTTTTGAATGGTAGAAGAAGCAAGGAAAAAAGGAATCAAAGTATATAAAACACAACATAATAAGAATGATGGAAAAGAAGCATATATAGCAATGAAGACCTAATCTCCCTTGCGACGTTTCTCATTTTCGCGTGCCAGCGACTTGAAGAAGTTGCTTTGCGTCTTCTTCTTCTTCGTGAGTGACTTGTTGGCACTCTTGTTCTGCTCGATATACGCCATATCGTGCCCCCCACTAAGGCCCTTAAGTGAGCCAGCTGTCCGTCGCGCGCCCTTACGCAACGGCTTGCCATCTGGTCCATAGAACATGTTTCCGTCCGCCGCCAAGCCCGCCGCCTCCTTTTCTTCGTCCTTCCAGCTCTTGCCTTCGAGATCGACAAGCAGTTTCTGTAAAAGTTCACGACGAGATTCCGGAGTGGCGAAGGCTAGATCTGGCGTATTCTCAATGTTCTTGAGTTGTGTAATGACCTTGAAAGCGTAGCCTTGATCGACTAGAAAGGCTTGACGTTTGGACGAGAAAGACATCTCGACCGTATCTTTAGACACTAGCGAGTAGAAGAAGGCATTGAAGCCTTCTTCGTTACGTCGTTTGGCTCGCAGCACACGGCCCAGACGCTGCGCTTCTTGACGACGCGAGCCGTACTGCGCAGAGATCTGAATGAGGCACGTGGCTTCTGGAAGGTCCAATGATGTATCACCAATTTTAGATAAGAACAGGGTACTGCAATTTGGCGACGACCGGAAGAATTCTAGAATCTCCTGACGCTCAGCGTTGCTGGTTCCGCCGTAAAGGAAAGGCTTCATGAGCTTCTTGGCGTATACCTCCAGAGCGTACACGTTGTCGGAGAAAACAATGATCTTATCGCCACGGCTCTCGTGGTACTTAATGAGGTACTGGCAAGCCTGAAACTTTGATGGGTTCATGACACAAAAGAGTGACCGACTGCGAGGATTGGCCTGGAGATATTGCTCATAGAATTCTGTAGGCATGGGACACCAGACCACGGCACATTGGACCTTTGCAATGAATCCCTTCTGAGAAAGCTCCATCCAGTTAGCTTCGTAAAGCTTTGGTCCAATCAAGAAGTTTAGATCTTCAATCTTATCATCTTCTCTTAGCAGTGTCGCAGTCAGCCCAAGCTTGGAATGTGACTTGATAGAGCCGACGACCCGACGGAACATCTGGGCAGGAACAACGTGCACTTCGTCAAGCAACATCAAGCCCCATTCCCGGTTTTGCAAGAATTTCATCATCTTTGCAGATTCGTGGGCGCGTTCTCGCGTGTTCGTCACCATGGAGTACGTCGTCACGATGATACCGGTGTTGCCAGTAAATACCGCCTTACTATCAGATGAGAAGACGGCGATGCTAGCAGGGTCGATATTAGACCACTTGAGGAATTCATTTCTCCATTGGATAGCTGACATGTTACTAGTTGCTAAAACAACAACGCCCTTTCTGATGGTGCAGGCTGCTGTGACTCCTACCAGAGTCTTGCCAGCACCGCAAGGTAACACGATGATGCCAGACTTGGCACGGCCGTTACCGAACATCTTGCTCAGACTCTTTTCTTGGTACGGACGGATCTGAGTTCCTGGTCTCAAATCAATCTCAAGGTTTGGGTTTACGTGATCGTTTCTGAAATCATATTCTTCCAGGGCGGGATAATGTAGACCTAGGCAGCGTTGTGCGGTTAAACCGACTTTTTCATCCTTGATCTGGAAGGCGTGGACGACGTCTTGGGAATCTCCATCGTCGTCGTCATCCTCTTCGACTGAATGTGACGGGATAGCTTGTTCTTGGTTGTTCGTTTTCTCCAGGCCTTGAGCTTCACGAACACCGGCAGCATCTTTGGTACCGGCAATGACCAGCGTAGGCATTTTCTGGGCCACGGTAGTCGTTTCTTCGGCACCCTGAACTCTGAAAGAGTTGATCTCCCAATCCTTGAGAAGAATCCGGAGCACTTGGGCATCGGTGGTCTCAACATAGTACTTGTTGTTACGCAAAACCAGTTTGACCTTGCCGTAACTGCGTCCACAGTATGAAATATACTCTTGTACATTGGGCGGCATTTCCGTTTTCAGGAAGCGGTCTAATGTATTGATGATGTCACCGGGGTTTAATCCGACCGACACGGCGGCATATAGACTGTGGGTTGTAAGGCGGTATTCATGAATAAAATGAGGCCGTGACGTAGGTTCAGCGATTGTGATAAGAAAATCCTGTACTCGTGGTGCAAGCGGGTGAAAGCTTTCTAGGACAAGTTTGCCTAGTCCGTCAATTCTCAAAGGGAGTGTCGTATGGTTTGGTTTGAGTCGAAGGCCAGTGAAGTCACGCTTGTGTGTCGGCTCGAAGAATCCAGTAGCCATGTCATTAACACTAGAGTTCAGGTTATATGGGAAAGCACTGATGTCGAACTTTTGAATGTTGCGAGCGATGGCTTTGTTCAGATCTTCGGGGAGGTCACTAGGCTCGCCAGGCTCGTCGTCGTCATCGTCGTCATCGGCAGCGCTGCGAGATGTTGCGCCACCCGGCGTGGACACTTTGGAGACGCGGCCAGCCTTGAGGGCACTTTCGCTGGCAGCAGGAGCCTTGCGCTTGTTGATAGTTGCCATATCTTTTCGATAGGGATTTTGTGTAGTCTAGATGAAGTCAAATAGCTACGTCGTGTTCAGCAATTGTAGCGCTAGAAGTCGCAATGCGCCAGTTGCGATAGGCCACTAGACGATGAAGAATATCGGAAAAGATCAATGATGATGTCGATTACAGTATATAATACTAAAAGATATAAAATGTGCAAAGTGCGAAGAGCCTCGTTGATAAGAAGATTGCGGATTTCTTCAAATGCAATGTCTGGGTGGCGTTTTATAAAGAAGATTGTTAGCAACATATATCGATTAGATAAAAATGATCCAATTAAAAGGTCTCGTTGAAAGACTTCAGTTTTATAGTTATGTCAAAATATGTTGAACATCGCTTAACAAATTTCCTGCAAAATCAACAGCGTCTATGTTAATGCAAGTGGCGACTTTCCCAAATTACTAAGCCGGTGCCTTGAGGTAAGCTCTTTAGCTAACCCTGGTTTGACCGGGATGGCCCTGTTTTATTTCACGTGATCTCGTGTCCGACTCTACGCGCTTCATGACAGCAACCGGCATGTTCCAATCAAACGCGTAAAGAATGACTTAAAGTTGCGATTCATCACTAAGCTAATCTAATATAAAGATCTCACGATACCAAGGCCATCATAGCTGCATTTATTTCGCTTTTCCCACATTATTAGATACACGCAAGTTTTACTTCGTAATCTTTCTCCAGAATGGCGCCCCGCAAATCAGCTGGAAACGCCACCGCCACTGCATCCAAACGTAAAGTCGAAGATAGCGACAACAACGTCAAACACGAGTCTGACGCTGAGGACGAGCGTCCCCAGACTAGCAAGAAGCAAAAAACTGCGCCGACGCCGACACCCGACAAATCGCAGTTGCTTTCTTTACCGGTCAAATCCCGGGCAAAACCCGCTGCAAAGTCGGCAGCCGGCAAGGCAAAGGCGGACAATATGCTACCTCTTGTTGCGCGCACAGAGGTCTCAACTTTGAAGAAGGCCATGTACATTGGTGCCCACATCAGCGCTGCCGGAGGTAAGTTTTTCTAGGCTCTTTGTTATTAAATTTCTTAGCATCCATATTCTACATATCTACAGGCGACTAACATCACAGCAGGTGTTCAAAATGCCCCTCCAAACGCTGTTCACATCGGCGCCAACTCCTTCGCGCTATTTCTTAAGTCGCAAAGAAAATGGAACAACCCGCCATTAGCCAAAGAAGCCCGTGATGGCTACATCTCAGCTGCAAAGCAGAGTCACTACAAGTCTTGCAAGCACGTGCTACCCCACGGCTCTTACCTCGTGAACCTGGCACAGGTCGACCAGGCCAAGGGCGACCAGGCATACACCAGCTTCGTCGACGACCTGAAGCGTTGTGACGAGCTAGGCATTTTGCTCTACAACTTCCATCCTGGTAGCACTGGCGGTGCTAGCATGGAATCTGCCTGCAAGCGCATCGCAGATCGAATCAATGCAGCACATAAAGAGACCAAAACGGTCATTCCTGTGCTGGAGAATATGGCAGGCGCTGGCAACGTTGTTGGCGGTCGTTTTGAGGATTTAAAGATGATCATTGATGGTGTTGAAGACAAAGACCGGGTTGCTGTGTGTATCGACACCTGTCATGCATTTGCTGCTGGCTATGATATCAGGACTCCAGAGACTTTCAAGAAAACCTTTGATGACTTTGATCGCATTGTAGGCATGAAGTACCTGCGGGCTTTCCATCGTAAGTTGTGCCTTTCTTCTTCATTAATACCAGCATCTTGAGAATGAAATGCGCTAACGTGTGTCTCAAATAGTCAATGACAGCAAGGCCCCGTTTAACTCAAACCGTGATCTGCACGCTAACATTGGCACTGGCTTCATTGGCCTCCGTGCTTTCCACTCAATCATGAACAATGAGGCATTCTGCGACATGCCCATGATTCTCGAAACACCAATCGATTTCAAGGACGCCCACGGCAAAACTGTCGAGGACAAGCAAATCTGGGCCGACGAAATCAAGCTCCTCGAAAGTCTGATTGGAGCTGATCCTGGCACCAAAGAGTTCAAGCATCTAGAGGAAGAATTACAAGAACGCGGCGCAAGTGAGCGTGCAAAAATTCAGGACCAGGTCGATCGCAAGACCGCTAAGGGAGCTGCGGCCAAGAAGACGCCTGCAAAGAAGGCATCGGGCAAGGCCAGGAAGAAGGTCGAAACAGACGACGAGGATAGTGAGTAATAAATATGCTGTTCAATATCTTGAACTGTCATGCGACAAGATATGCACCAGAGCGCAGTATTGACTCTAGAAAGATTTTTTTGGATAATACCTAATCCACATTGGTTTCCCATACATATCTGAAGATAAAAAAAATTCTCAAGAGGTCTTTTCAGGGAATTGTTACAGACACGCTCATCCAGTGCCATTCAACTAGGTTTCCCATATTCAAAATCAACAAAATTTATGCGCGGCCCTCCGTTGGCTATACCCATGAACACAATGCAACATCAAGGACATTGTTAGAACAGCCAATAGACCAGACTGACTGCAGGAAAAGGGGCGCATCTTTCTCCCAAAATACAAGACCATTACATAATGATGCATCTTCTACATAATGATGCATCTTCTACATCTTGATCACCAAGCTGTATCACAAGTCTTCCGGTATCTTTCTTTCCCTGGTTCAATAGCAGAAGTGGCAGAGGAGAGGAGACATTGGAGGGGTGAGAAAAAAAAACATGATATACAGGAGGAAGCGTTATATGTAGCAGATTCCATTTAGGTGGACAAAAAGTTTGACCAAATTACAGCAATTCTACAGAGAATGGCGAGTTGACGTGGACAATGCGCGATCAAATAAATGTTTCCAGTATTGCAGAGAGCCGATTTTTTGTGACCATCAACAGAATAGCAAGTAAGACTACTTGGTAGTTATTTGGTTTCTTATTAAGTTTCTAGAACTATGAAGATACACTTGTCAGTAATTGCTGTACTATTTATGCTGCTGTGACTAGGTAACTGGGTAGCTAGCTATATTATTAAGTAAACAAAGAATTGGCTAGCAGTATGTTCTACCCGTTTTTTCTTCAAAAGAGAAAACAGAAACACTAGTTCCAACCACAACAACAGAGAAAATCAGACAGTAAAAGAAGGAAATAAGCTGAAGTTGAGCCTAGTTACCTAAGTAAACAACCAAAGAGAAAAGAAGGCTCACAAATACTAACTAGTTATATGAGACTGACGCGGACAAAATCCAGCCGATAAGCCAGCTGACAATTAGCGCCTTGTTTCATGCATTACATAGTATCCTTACAAGTTAGTCCAACATGTCATTGCCACGATACTTTGGTTTGGATAGGTATTGATAGACATCCTGGCAATTTTATGCTAACACAGAAACCACAGTAAGCATGTACCATCTTGATCTGTATTCATGACAAGGCCGCAGGCAGTTTGATACGACATGGCATAGTCAAGCCTGTACGAAATATTCCATGCGAGGGATAATTATGAGGGGTTCACGGTAGCCTTCCTGGTATGTCTATACTTTTTTTTTTCTTTGAGGGTTTCATAGCGAAAAGGTTGTTAAACACCTCAATATACAATGACGAAGCAATGCTTTTATAGTGACAGTATACCTATAGACAGTCTCATATCATCATCAATATCAGAGCACGCATGAGTTGGAAATAACGCCAAATGTCTCTGTGAATAACTCCTTTCTATTCATTAATCAATCATCCTGTCTTCTGTGCTACGGGCTGTAGTGGCATTCTCCTGATAACTGAGATACGTCTTGAACTCTAGTACCATCAGAGAGCATGACGACAACATCTAGGCATGAATCATCCAAGCTTAAGATGACAGTTTCTAATGTTGTTATCAAGGTACAGATAGTGGTACAAGCAATGCCAGGTTCGCCTTTTGTTCCTCTTGATAGGTCTTGTTTGTCAGATTCATGAAGACCTACCTGTACTACAGGGTCAAGGTCAAGAAAGCAAATATTTCCTAACTACATAGTATATCTTCTTTGTTGTATAGCATTCATACTATAGTTCATCCATTGTGTATTATGCTGTTACTGTATGCCAGTGAAACTAACATGCATTCACCCCACCGATTTTCAGGCAAGTCGTGGAGTCCTGGGTTTCCTTGGTCGTGCCACGGGGTTTCAGTCAGGCTTCCTCGGTCTCGAAAGATTATTCTTGTTCTTTTCGGGCCGCAGACCGAGTTCTCTGGATTTTTTACTATGGTGGGGTAAGTCTATGCGCAAGTCTCTCCAAGACAATGTATAAGTAGGTACCCAAGGCATATAATGTCCACTTCTTGCAACACAGAAAAACTCTGTAAAATCTCTGCAATGCTCTAAGGACAAAAACATCATCTATCCTCGCTAAGGGCTATACTTTGAGATGCCGATGAAATCAGCCCATACACCTACAGTTCACCAGAAAGAACAGTAAAAAAACTTTCGAGTCTTGACTTTTTAAAATACAAAAGAAAATGCGACGAATTTTTACGTTCACCTAGCAAGTAGATGCTAGAGTTGTCAACGTAGGGAGTAGCAATCACTCACTTATTCAATGGATGCTTATAATAAAAAAATGGCTTAAGTCGATTGATATGTATTAACTGATGATAGTAAATGTTCCGATGGTTTCTATGTTTTCAAGTAGATATCAAAGTGCCTAGAGTATCCTTTTCCTATAACAGTGAGTTGATATATTAACTAACCCTAGTGATAGGGTTCATCGCCAATTAGCACTAGTATAAGAACACATCAAGTCGACCAAGCCACAGTGAGAAGTGTTGTGTTTTGCATTCTATTCTGGTTCCTTATTTGTAGTTGCAGTCAAGACATAAATATCAGTGGTAGGGTTAGGGGTATAGAGGACGGGGTTGTTCTAACAAAATTTTTGCTGAATTGAATAGTTAGCCTAATAATACTCGGATTTGGCAGAGATTGCCTCTAATAAAACACTCTAATTGGTTTAATGCAATGCGGGTGCCTAGCTAAACTCAAAAAGGGCATTCAGTGACGCCTACTATTATTGCTAGGGTCTTACTATGCTTGTTTAGTGGACAGCGTCTTAGTAAAGTGACAGAACGCTGTCTATTCTGAAGTCATAGGAGTCGATAGCGTTAGTTGGGTTGTTTGCCACTGAAGAAATGTCAGAAGATGTAGAGGAAGAAGGCAAGAAAAGGATAGAGTGAGACATCATGCTTAGCTTATAAAATAAAAATAAATAAAATTAAGACTCTGTTACCCTGTTCTGACAAATATTAGAAGTGACTGACTAGCTTACTAGCTTCTTATTGTTATAGTTATCCTATCGGCTGCTATCGCGCCTCTGGGTTAGTAGCCTGTAGATTCAATACTTTTAGTATAAGTTTAAAAGATGAAATAAGCCACTATACATAGTAGCTCAGCCTAGGAAGACGCCGACGATGCAAAAACACCAAAGGCTATACTCTGCGCTTGTGACTTTGCCAATTTAAAGTTTGATGAATGGAACGGTGGCAAATGAACTGTTTGTCCCCTGAAATTTCACAGCTAAGAATACCAAAATGGAAACATTTGATAATGCCAGGCGGGATGTGTGTCTATCTCG
The DNA here is from genome assembly GCA_001640655.1 of Endoconidiophora laricicola. NCBI lineage: Eukaryota > Fungi > Ascomycota > Sordariomycetes > Microascales > Ceratocystidaceae > Endoconidiophora > Endoconidiophora laricicola. Next base: position 52,650 of record LXGT01000072.1, on the reverse strand, counting down.
GCTTATACATCCATCTCCTTCTTGTTTCTACACTCTGCCTTTTCCTTCTAAGGCTGCTACACGACCGCATGCGACATTACTATGGTGGGTTTCTACTAATGTTTTAATTTGAATGGCTGGCCTGTATACCCTCGCTAGCGGACAGTGTCAGTTACACTCAACCAACAAACTAGCAGCAAAGACTGCGCCCGACAAAGCAGAGCAAGGTCGATCCTTCCTCTTGATCCACTTGCTATATATCAGCAAGCTTGCTATGTGATGTTACTATATCTAGTAGTGATCAGACTCTTATGGTATAGCATATGAAGCGCCTGTTTTCTCTCATATATCTTTCTTTTGATTCATGGTTCTAAGTCAGGCAAATACATGACTTAGACTGGCAAAAGGGAACGTCTACGAAAAGATATGAGAAACCCCTGTATTTATCGTCATTCGTCATTGCGTTATACTTTTTTTTTTTATGAAAAAAGTGAAGTGAGAGAAGTCGAAATGTTCATAACTTCTAACACGCCATACAAAGCTGGGATCAGTGCCAGTTTCCCGAGTGGACTGATCATAGCTATATATTTTGTTCAGAAAGGCCTGTGGCATTGCTCGTATCGAAAACAACAGTACAGACCTCAAATTTGCGACACGGTAACCAAAAAGATAGACGGAATTACATGGTCTGTTAGCTCTCTGTCAACTAAATCATATTTTCTTGGCTGACATCAAGCAAATCAACACGAACGAAGGCGCCTTCCCCTCTACTTCCTCGGGCCATTTCCGTTTTTAGTCTGTACCAACCATTCCCTGGACAGTGTTCTCGTATTGTGTTCTAAAAGAGCGCAGTGCATCGGTTGACCGGGTAGTAGTAGTAGTATGCGTAGATCTACGTTGACAACGCTTTATCAAGTCGAAGGACTGTTCAGTTTACACTTGTGATATTCTTACCACTGACTATAGCTGTCTAATGTCTTCCCTCGTGTCGAGATAAAAGAAAATAAAAAGAATAAAATCATGGCTTAGCGTCTGATGCTCTAAAAACTAAGTCCAATGGTAGGTTATCCAGGACTAATCCTCGTGCGAACTCTAATTGACGATCTGTAGTCTTTGATATTTACTGACCTTTTGTTTTCTCCTGTGAAAGGCACCAAAAATGTAGTAATATATGGTGAGAATAATAACTGCTAGATTATAAATCAATAGTCATGGGCTATTTTGTTGCTGCAATAACAGCAGGTCAACAAGTTTATAGATCCTAAGATTAGCTAGCCGCGAAGTAGCGCTACTACGACTTACTTCAACAACGGGTTGGCTATATTAAAGGGAAGAGAGAGACACTTCGGAGGGACAAGAAACAATATGGGATGGTGTGCGTACGGCCAGTATAATACAAGATATCTCTGGAAATAATGTAGGTGAGATATAAGAGGAAGGGTTTTGTTTTCCAAGACATCGTCACTCTAGCATGCATAAACAATGTGTGATAGTAACTTGTCGAACACGCAAGTCGTTCGTTTGCAGTCATGCTTATCAGTAGTGAAGTAATCCTAGGCTACAAGTCAGAGTCGTCAGACAAGATATACTAGACTCAGACCAAGACACATTCTTTCAATTTTCTTATTCTTATCATTCTTTGGGGTTCATTCTTGTCTTCCCCTATTTATACACAAGCATCTTTACAAACCCATTGTTTGCAGCATTTCAGAGCTGTTTCATTGGACCGAACAAAATACAATATAACGTACAATACTCATACGGCTTCTGTTTGCTTATGCAGGCAGCTACTACGCACTGTACATAGTATAAGATACCAATACCATGAAATCTGGGCCAAGTTATCTTTTTATTCCGTTTCCCTGGCTTCGCGTCGACAAACAAAACGTTCTAGACTGTCATTATTTCTGCGGGAAGGGGGGAGGGGACCTAAACGAGAACGTCCCGGAACGAGCTTCAGTCTCGTTAAATCGTATTCTTTTTTTCCTACCCGGAAGCGATGCGCAGTTAGAAAGAGAGCGAATAGACAAAAAGAACATATTAAACTCCCGCCATATTGAGCCGCAGTCATGCTAACATGCATGCTATTTTTGGATAAAACCGAGCGAGTTATAAGCCAAGAACCAATACCAAGGCTCTGGCTATCTGATTTCTTATATAGATGTAGCCGAACAAGCCGCTAGTAGTACTACTACTACTAGCTTTACAAAGACAGCACCGTTTAGAATAGGGACCTCGTGCGGTTTTCCCTTTTGTCACTCTCAGAAGGGGGCGAGTCTTACGGTTCTTGGCGTGAGGCTGGAGCTGCAAAAAAAAAAAACCTTCACTAGCTGCGCTTGGCAGGAGAGACGGGCATGAAGAAGGTAAGATGCTGAGTTCCACCATACAAACACATATTGGCACTAGACACCACATGTAGGCCAGCCCAAGTGACATTGCCAGTGGAGATACATACATTTTGTATGCAAGCTCGTGGTAGGGGAAAGAAGGAAGGATCAGTATGGAATTATTGACTGTCTTCCTTACTAGCAAAGGCTCTAGAGATAGCGAATATCACAGTGACTTGTCAATAATCGCGGCATTCACATGACAAGATAGGCTATCGGAGTCCATCAGCCAGAATAAGTATGCCACTTGATCAGATCAACCAGAAGATCCATGACAGGCAGATCGACAACCCGCCTGTGCTTTTTCAAGACAAAATCACAGCTTTTTTGATCGATGATCTGCACTTTGTTTAGAGCTTATAGGTTACATAGCAAAGTAGAGTAGATGATCGGGTTATCTGAGTACACCAAATCATAGGGAAACAAGATAAAATAATGAACAGTATTTATTCTTCTTATTCTATTGTCTTCTACTAGTATATTTATGCAGGGGCTTGATTATCCCCGCCCCCCCCCCCCTCTGTCCAGAGCTTCGCAAGAAGGTTAGCTTCCAGGGCGCATGGGCAATAGAGGAAAAACGACAAAACATAAACATGGATGGGCAGACATGAACTTATGTGTACCAGGGCCTGTCTATGGTTGACAGGATGATTGACTCAAATCCAGATAACATCTTCTTTAACGCTGCTGTTGTGTGAGGCTCATCCTGACTTAGACAAAAGGAAAGATAGTGAGGGAAAAAAAAAAAGCATGCACTTCCACTCGTTCTAACCTGGACTCTATTCCACATCATCGGACCAAGCCAACGAGTCAAGAGAGAAGATCGTGAGCCACCAGTCAACAAGGAATATTATAACAGCAGCCCTGTCTGCTTAGCGGGTAAGATAAAAGGCCGCCAAACTGCTCCAAGGAAGAAAAAGCGACGATCGTATTCAATGGTCAGGGGGGGTATGAATATTGTATACTATCGTCAAAAAAAGACAACACTAGTTCATGTATTGTCTAACGTGTATTTAGGCGCTGTAAGTGTTCTCTTCAAAGTCAATGATGTGAGCTTCTTACTACGCACATGCGACGAGAAATAGGTCTTATAAAAATTACTCCATTCAATACTAGAAGTATTGGCAGTTTAAGTTTCTTTTTTATATCTTCATAGGTTATAGAAACTGAATAAGAATATTAATTGAATCATACTGTTATATGAGAATACCATCTATTTGATTATCTTATTTTAATTACTAGATCAATTTAAGCTACACGCACGACAGAAGGGACTTGTTTTTTTTTGGGTTTTTTTCGTCTATGCCTTGTAGCTTCGATTCCACTCTCTTCTGGCCTACCATATAACCAGGGAAAACAGGCCGAGAGGGTTCGCAGCGCCGATCATAAGCTGCATATTTGCAACAAACTCATCGCAAAGAGAGAAGAGAGTGGAGGGTTACGATATACTCATGCATAACCCTAGCGTTTGACAATGTGTAAATGTCGGCATGTACATATTCTCTCTTTTCTCTGCCTTGTGAAGCAGCCGCCGCCCAGACCACCTATCAGAAGAAGCCTGTCGTTGCTTGTCAAGATCTACCTGGAGGCTGTGCACAACTGCTACAACTGATCAGTACTCACAAAGAGAGAGGTGAGAAGACACAAGACTGCCGCTGTAGACTGATTAAGAGGGGTCTATATATAACTATGCGTTGAATCGAAAGTTAATGTATCATTTTACAGTAAATTTGAGTATATCAGTAAGTAAAAGGCATGGCACATGCCAATACTCAGGGAGTATGAGCCGTGGGACGTCAGGCAGAAGGCGCCAGACAATATCATCTTATCTACACGCAGATTTACGGATCACATGATCGACTGCGATGTGAACCGTCATCGCTATGGCGTTTGATCCTGTTATCTGACATGTGTGTAAGGTAAGTTTGGCCCTATGCCTAAGACAGATTCGGAACTTAGGAAATTATATTTGGTAGCACTACATGTACATAGTCTGTGGACTATTACACAAAACCATGTTATTCAGGTCATCTATATACAGAACAAGAGCAAAAGAGGACAACTGAGTCACATGTCATTTCAGAATATCTCTCCCTCCGCTGACAAACCTGGACTTAGATTAAGTACTGGCTCTAAATACAGATATCTCTATAGCGATAGGGGTACATGGTATCAATAGAAGGTCTCCCCGGCGGCCGTATCATTGACTTCGTCTTTGGGCTCGTTTTCGAAGGTCGGAACAGTTGTCTTACAAATAGCACAGATAGCGCAAAGCGCACAATACAGACTTGTACTTATTACTTGATAAACAATAGGCACTGGCCACTTATATAAGATTAGGCAGATATATAGACTCAAGGGCTATTCCGAAGTTTTTAAAATGTGCTTTTGAGCATGATATTAGTACGTGCATATGTTTATCCCAGATGGACGCTTGCACTGTTATTTGATAACGTGTTATCGGTTGTCTTTTTATTCTATTAGCCAGCCACAGTTGATACCAAATTTCAATCGTGAGTAGCAACGGGAATTGTAAATTTTTTTTTGTTTCTCGAGAGATGAAAAAAAAAAAGAAAAAAAAAGAAAAACCCCCCCCCCCCCGGAACTGAGTTATATTATTGATCAATGAATGAAAAGAAAATTACCATTCGGGGATTGTATAGAACGTGGTTCCACCACACGCCAGATACGAGGACATATTTAGATTCGGTTGTGCCAACCTTGACAAAACACCGGCTCACGGCCGAGTCTAGAAACCTTTATTGACTTCAAAGGTACATACACGCAAGATTTGGATAGACGAAAAGGTTGTTGTATACATTTTGCTGAAATAGAAGCATGGAGTCCTTCAGCCCGTACGGCCTAGACTCTGTGATACTGTCCCTAGTAACCAGATCATGAAGGGGTACCTTGCGGCATTGAATTCCAGTCTGGTCTCTGAAGATCTATGTGGTCATATCTGGCTCCTGCATCACAGAGCAGCTTCAAGAGGGCTGTTTTCGTTGTCAGTTAAGATGACAGAACCAAATGCGAAAAAAATGATGTTAGTAGCTAAATATACCTTTCTTGACATTAGCCACCTCTTGAAACTACAATGAACGCAAATAAAATTCAAGAGAAAAAAAAAAAAAAACAGAGAGAATAACAAATTGGAAAAAGACTATGCTGCACTCGACCAATATCCAAGCCGTTTCAGTTGGTTCTAGTAGTAATAAAGCATGTTACTAGGAGTGGTTAATCAGTGTGAGAGAATAAGACGAGAAAACCAATGAATAGGTTTGTTTGGCCTGTCAAATATGGTATATCATATCTCCTCGGAGTCTCAGACCAATGTGCTCGAATAGCCACTCTGAATGAAGAAAAGCTGAGATGACACAGCCGCCCCAGCGCTACTAGGACTACGACAGCGCGGATATTGGTGGTCATGCTTCGAGTTGGAGCTTGGACTTCCGAGCTTTAGCTTCACTCTTTTCTTCTCATTGCAATTTGGTTGTGTTTCCCGCATGTCTGTAAAGTCTGGGTCTGTGTAGATGGATAATTACGCGAGACAGAAACCCAAGGCCAGCGCAGCCGTGGTGTCCTCTTTATCTAGAACCCCTTCCCTTCCATTCTCTTTCAGATCCTGCTCTAGAAGCAGATAAAGCGCCAAGAAGCCATCCCATGTTCGGTCTAACGACTACGACTACGACGACAACATCGTATCGTAGCTGTATTTTGGGATGATAAAACCCATAGTGAAAGTCGACATAACAATTCACGATAGTCAGAAAGGGTGGGATTGGATTATTGTTGTTGTAATTTTTTTTTTTTTTTTTGGAAATGATGCGAAATGGGGGGGGGGGGNAACTAGATTAAGTTACAACAACAACGCTATATTCAACCATTAAGCAGGGCAAAAGAACGAAGGAAGCAGCAGCGTCAAGAACAAGACAGGCTCAGATCTAACTCTATAACGCGCTCCTTTACTTATAGTAGTGGAAACAACATCAACTCCAAAAAATAATTGAATAGTTCTTAACAACTCAACATCTTTTTTTTTATTTAGTGTAATAATAAAGCAAGGTTCAGTAGTTCAACCTATAGCCACAGTTTTGAGATTCAAGAAATTGACATAGAAGAAAAAGATCCCTCAGCGTCAACAAATGGCCGGCTCAACGCCTGCCCCCTTCCCCGGCGGCGGAGAGTCGTTCCTGCTGGATCTCTGGTCTGGCACAAGAGGACTAGAGGAGCGTAATTTACGACTAGTAGCATAGAGGAAGAAGAGATCAAGTATCAAATCGTTTTGAACGCTGCGGAGCGAGGATGCAAAGAAAGAGAAATATAGACTCTATAGAAGTCCTCAACATCAGCAGCACCTGAAGTGAGCTTATTTCTGTTCTCACTCGTATCTACTCGTTTTCTTTGACTTTGACTAGCTGCAACGCTCAGCTTTCGAGATTCAATTTCGCCTAGAGGAGGCGTGCTTGCAAGACAGCCCCAAGCTCTTTGCGCTTCCACTTACACTCCCTACGGACGAGCGCTTATTGGTCGGCTGCTCGTGGGTTTCTGCTTTTGGGTGTTACTGAGAAAGGGGCCACAGTGAGATTTGGATCTCCTGGTGGAGCACCGTTGTGCCCATAAGCCAATCAGAGATGGTTTACGTGTTCTCCTTCCTGCAAGGTACTCCAAACTGCGGACAGTTTGCGTATACTGTGACATGCACTGTAAGGGTTAATCGAGCGAGTTCTCTCGACCAAGCTAAGCAAGTTGAGCAACAAAGAACATCATAACGAACTAATTGACTGACTAACAACAGACCTAAGGCTTTCTTCTAGCCTTGGCGGGCTCTAGCGTGCTACAGAAGACCCTGCGCTAGCATAGCCAGAAGCCAAACCCTTACCATGGTCTTCGTCGTCTTCTTGTTCTTCTCTTAGTGGTGGGTGTCGTGCAATCTTAGGCGTATTCCGAGAGATGATCCATCGCACGACTTGTAGGTGCAATGTAATATAATGTAGTTGCTTCTACACAGACCCCCCCTCCTTCTATGCCGCTGAGCCACGCCCCATCTGCTTGCTCCGGGTGTTCTCCCCTGGTAACTCTCTCTAGGCCTCCTCCAGTCAGATCCCATTAAACCAACATCATTTCACTCTTCACCTGCTTCTTCTTTTTCCCCTTCTTCTTTCTTTTCTTTTCCTTCTCTTGATTCTCTTCAGGCTCGCTCCATCCAATCTTTCGGACTTTTTTTTTTGCTGAGGTTCCCTGTATCCAACTGAGAGTTCCGTCCTCTCTACCACACTCTTTTGAATCTTCAAAATTCACGATATCTTCAAGGCACCGTCCGCTTTTGTTCTCCACGTACGTGCTCTCGATTTTTATCTTTCGACACCATTTATTCACCGCCTGGAGCCACTTTCTTTAACGCTAGAAAAGTGTGAGTTGTCCTCTATCTATCAGCCACTAAAGTCAAAAGATTTCCTGCCGGAAGGAAAGAAAGCCTATCGGACAGAAAAGAAAAGACAAAAGCAGCACTAGAAAGGGCCTGAGCGGCCCCTGTACATTTGACTGCTGCTTTGCCTCATTCTTAGTCCTGCAAGCGAAGCAAGTGCCTTAGCCAACATGGAAGACCGCTCTGTCTGCTGAAATCTTTCTTGGTTCATCTGCCAAATCACCCAGAAATGAGAGGGGATAGCCCTTGAACAAACCCAGCACGCTCTGAACCTGGCACTGTGGTGTTCATGGGAAGGGGAGGGGGGGAGGGGGGTTTGTGTTATGGGATGTTGGTTGTGTGAAATAAGGATATAATACCTAGATCGGGACCATCCATGGTCTTCTAGTCAGCCTCTACATCTCTTCCCTTCCTTACTCTTTCTATACTGACATTGTGCTCTGGCCGTTCTTTCCTGGCTTCATTCTTTCCCATCACGGCTCTGCCTCCGTCCCACTCTCGTTTCTCTCGTTGCTAACTGCCTTAGTCGATCAGACTTACATTATTCTCTACCTACAAGATGAAGCACGCTATTATTATCGCTGTTGCGGCCGCCGGTCTAGCCGACGCCGCTCACTCGCACGGTCACCAGCACATGCACAAGCGCGGCATCTTCGCTAAGCGTGCCTCTACCATCACCTCGTGGGTTGAGGGTCCTACCGAGACCGTCTACGTCGTCGACGGCCAGGTCATCAACGCCAATGACGCTGCTTCCGGAATTGCTCAGGGCGACTACGTCGTCGTTGGCGAGTCTACTCCTACTTACACTAGTCCTACGTCGACTTCTACTTCCGTTGCCTCGTCGACCTCTACCTCGTCAAGCACCGCTGTCTTCCTGGAGGCCTATACATCATCTTCCTCCACCAGCTCTACCAGCTCCACTATCTCTACAAGTTCGTCGTCAACCTCCGTGGCCTATACTAAGACATCGACCCCTGCTACTTCTACCGGCACCTCGTCTTCCTCATCTGGCACTGGCATCACTGCTTCGTTCCCCAACGGCACTATCTCGTGCTCGACCTTCCCCAGCGAATACGGCGCAGTTGCCCAGTCCCACCTAAACCTGGGTGGCTGGACTGGTATTCAGAACGTGCCCAACTACAACCCCGGCGACTCTTCCGTCTCGTACATCGCGACCGCTATCTCTGGTGGCTGCACTAAGAACTCCTTCTGTGCTTACGCCTGCCCCGTTGGCTACCAGAAGGCTCAGTGGCCCTCGGCCCAGGGCTCCACTGGCCAGTCCATCGGTGGTCTGTACTGCAACTCTGATGGCTTCCTGGAGCTGTCTCGCAGTGACTACGACACTCTTTGCACCGAGGGCGCTGGCGGTGTTTACATCCAGAACGACCTAGACGAGCAGGTCGCAACCTGCCGTACTGATTATCCCGGTACCGAGTCCATGACCATCCCTGCCCTTGCCGCCGCCGGTGCCAAGATCGCCCTGACCAACCCCGAAGAGAGCACCTACTACGTCTGGCAGGGCTCGTACACCTCGGCCCAGTACTATGTCAACAAGAAGGGTTACTCCGTCGAAGACTCTTGCGTCTGGACTTCACCCAAAGACGCGACTGGTGCCGGTAACTGGGCTCCCGTCAACATCGGTGTTGGCAAGGACTCTACTGGCACTACCTTCTTGTCTATCTTTCCCAACACCCCTACTTCCGATGCTGTTCTTGATTTCAACATTGAGATTACCGGTGATGTCAGTGTCGACTGCTACCTCAAGGACGGCACTTACACTGGTGGCTCAACCACCGGTTGCACCGTAAGTTTTGCCTTTACCTATTTCTATTCCCTGATTATACCATGAAACTAACCGTTTTTTTTCCCTAGACTGCTGTCTCTAATGGTGGTAGCGCTATCATCCGCTACTACAGCTCTTAAATTAAGGCGGCTTCCCTAGTGTATCAAGGCGTTGCAGTTAAGACATAGGATTCGCTCTTTGTGTAATGCTATGAAGACAAGTCTGCCCCAAAAATTCAATGTTTTTTGGTCAGATCTTCCGGAACGGGCAAAGCCACCAAAAAGGCATACTCGCAGTTCCTATTGTAGCTGATTATAACGTCGTATCTTGACTTTCCTTTGCTATAGCTGCTTTTAGGTTTTACACTAAAACTCCTAAGAGGTCGAAACGAGTTTTTTTTTTCTTTTTTTTCGCGCAAACTTTCTTTTCTCCTCACTTTTCTATATTTTTTTTATTTATTTTTTCTCGTCGGCACGGACATGTCGATCTGTTTCGATACCTCTTGGATGTCCGTGGTTTATATCCTGACTGCATATATTACTACTCGAATATGATACAGTGTTACCTTATGCCTTGTTTCTTATCTATGTCTGGTATGTTGTGTGATTTGTGTCCTATTACTATCCATACTATATACATACCAGTGGCATCGATTAACAGGACAAAGTGTCGCCTTCTCGTGATATTTCAGCATGGATCACCGGCATTTAGTGGCTTATTATTATTATCCTTTCTATCATCTTTCTATTCTTCTCGTCCTTTCTATATCTTCTACCTTTGTTATAGCTTGTCATTTTCCCTATGTTTATGTATTTCCTATGTCTAAGATGTGCAATCTTTTGTATTTATCGAGGGAGTTCGAGGTTTCGGGATCTGAATATCGAATTGCTGTCATTGTTTAAGAAAATTATCATTCTTTACTACTTTCTATCTACTATGTGATTGCCCGTGTATATACTATCATCGTCTCCCCTTTCTTTAATGTAACACTACAGTCTATGATCATCGCTACCCCCCAGCCCTTTTTGTATATGAGTGTGATTGACTGATTTGTGGCACAGTGACTTTGTATGACCTTGGCGTTCTCTCTTTCACTCATTCTTTATATATACATTGGATTTGAGTGAGCTGGGACTTGGCTGGCTGGACCTTGTGTGAAATTTTGCTCGCATCTGTGCCGATCACTAATAAAATCTTATCTCTTGTCATGACTATAATGAACGCTGTTTCGTTCCACAGCTCACGGCACAAGGGCAGGTGGCTAAACATTTTTGAGACAGACGTGAGTAAGCCTGACTGAAAATCAAATTATAGGTGGTGTCGTATGCTCTTGGTAAGTTTTGGTAGACTTCAGATATGACTATATCCAATTTTCATGATGATGTACAATGGCAACGTTGTGATCTACATTATATATGCTTTGATGATGGGTTTATTGTTCTGCCTATATTTATTGAGCGGCTAGTTTGTAATGAAAAAATCTCCTTGAGATTTGGTTATTGTAAAGAGCCTGCAGAGATTTTTTTTCGTCTGGCGCTCTGTGTATAGCTAAGAATAGTGCTCGAGTCTTGTTTTCTGACATTTATCGTCAACCAATGGGTCGCGAATTGCGGCAAAAGGAACAAGGCGCATGCATAATCGGGACCAGGTTGATTGAAGGTGATGGTGCCATCGCTTCCTTGGTTACCCGTTAGCTAATCTGACATTGATAATTGAAAACAGAAGAGACTGGCATTGTCTAAGTCTGGCGATTGCAAGTATACATTGTGTCGATTGATATTGGCTCAAAGCATATCGTGATAAAACATCTACCGATTTCCTCATGGGCTTAACTAACGTATACTAGTTTAACATCATCAGATATGGGTAAACTTCCAAAAATCCTAACTCTAACTTAGGTATCCTCTATCGCAGGTACCGCATACCGGTGCTGGTTTCGGCCAATTCACCACGTATATCCTGCTTCGGCGGGGCCAACACACCCCATGAGTAGTTCTGTGGAAAGAGTCACTGGCATGTTTGTATTGGACAACCATCCATACACGATCTGGAGGACTACCATGTTGATTACCCGTCATCAACGGGCCTAACTCTCTGAATCCTGCTTCGGCGAGGCTTAACTTTCGCGTTTGATTTCTGTTTGCTTTGTGTCTTATAGTGGGCTAGGACTCGCCTAGCCATATTCATAATTCTAGAAATTGATTAAGATCAATGATATAAAGAAAAAAATACTACTCGAGATCTCCAATCGAGTCTTCTCTGGCCACTATGTATTAGCAGCAACTACCCCACCTGATATCAAACCGCAACTTTCTGCGACAAAGCCAATTTTTCAGCCCCACCTTTGCTATTTTTTTTCTTGGCTCCTGCTGTGTTTGTAATGACTGTATTGAAGCTGCTGCAGTCAGTGTATGTGCAATTACGTTTTTTGCCGCCCAGCAGATGGCGTAGTTGAGATCTCCTCTTTCCAGGGTTTTTTTATTACTATTAATATTTTGTTTTCTTTTGCAGCTTAAAACTGTGATAAATAAAATTTGCTTTGGCAGTTCTGTTGTTTTTTGCTTCAACCCTTTCTTTACTTTTTATACATATATATACTCACAATGGCTGCTTCTCGCCCCATTGCTATCCTGTCGGTTTATGACAAGACTGGCTTGCTGGATCTGGCCAAGGGTCTGGCTGCCAACAATGTCCGTATCCTAGCCTCTGGTGGCACAGCCAAGATGATCCGTGAGGCTGGCCTAGCTGTTGAGTAAGTGCGCCTGTTTCTTCCTAGTTATTATATTAAACTATAGCTGCGGATGTTCGCTTGCCCGCGCGACATGCTAGCTATGAATGTTGATTAGTGTGCGACAAAACCATCCACATACCTGCGCCTCTAGAATATGCGTTGCTAACCAGTACTGTTCTGCTTAACAGGGACGTCTCAGCCATTACCAAAGCTCCCGAAATGCTCGGCGGCCGTGTCAAGACCCTCCATCCTGCTGTCCATGGTGGTATCCTCGCTCGCAACATCCCCTCAGACGAAAAGGACCTGGCCGAGCAGAACATCAACAAGGTTGACTTTGTTGTCTGCAACCTCTATCCCTTCGAGGAGACCATTACCAAGCCCGACGTCACCATCCCTCAGGCTGTCGAGGAGGTTGATATTGGCGGTGTTACCCTGCTGCGCGCCGCTGCCAAGAACCATGCTCGCGTCACCATCCTGAGCGATCCTAAGGACTATGCCGGATTCCTGAGCGAGCTATCCAATGGTGGAATCTCGCAGGAATCGCGCAACCGCTACGCCCTAAAGGCGTTCGAGTCGACCGCCAACTACGATACCGCCATCTCTGGCTACTTCCGCAAGCAGTACGCTGATGGCTCTAACCACATGGCTCTGCGCTATGGTGCCAACCCCCACCAGAAACCTGCTTCGGCCTTTGCCAAGGGCGGCCCTATTCCCTACAAGGTTCTGGGTGGCTCTCCCGGCTACATCAACCTGCTGGATGCCCTGAACGCTTGGCCTCTGGTCAAGGAGCTGAAGAAGGCTCTAGGCAAGCCTGCTGCCGCCAGCTTCAAGCATGTCTCGCCTGCTGGTGCTGCTATTGGCCTACCTCTAACTGCCGAGGAGAAGAAGGTTTACTTTGTTGAGGACATCGAGGGAATTGACAATTCTGGTCTAGCCCAAGCCTATGCCCGTGCTCGTGGTGCTGACCGCATGAGCAGTTTCGGTGACATGATTGCTCTCTCCGATGTTGTCGATCTTCCCACTGCCAAGATCATCTCTAAGGAGGTGTCTGACGGTGTCATTGCCCCCGACTATGAGCCTGCTGCTCTTGAGATTCTCAAGAAGAAGAAGGGCGGTCGCTACCTGGTTCTGCAGATCGACGAGACTTACGAGCCCGAACCACAGGAGGTCCGCACCGTCTACGGCATCAACCTGACCCAGGGCCGTAACAACGTCGCCATCTCGCCCGCTTCATTCTCCAACGTCATCGTCCCAAAGTCGGGTGCTACTCTGTCCGAGGCGGCCCTGCGCGATTTAACCATCGCCACCATTGCCATCAAGTACACCCAGAGCAATTCTGTTTGCTACGCCGCCCGCGGTCAAGTCGTCGGCCTAGGCGCTGGCCAGCAGTCGCGTATCCACTGCACTCGTCTGGCCGGCGACAAGGCTGACAACTGGTGGCTCCGCTTCCACCCCCGTGTTCTGGGCATCAAGTGGAAGAAGGGCACTAAGCGCCCCGACAAATCCAACGCCATTGACCTGCTAGTCTCGGGTGAGCTGCCCAAGGGTGGCCCCGAGCTGGAGAGCTTCCAGGGTGTATTCGAGACTGTTCCCGCCGCCTTCACCGAGACTGAGCGTGACGAGTGGCTGTCCAAGTTGACTGACGTTGCTGTGTCGTCGGATGCTTTCGTAAGTTCTAGCCGCCATAATCTTGACTTTGGATGGGAGAGAAAAAAAAGAGATATGCTAACTATTTGCTTGTAGTTCCCATTCACCGACAATGTCTATCGTGCCGCCAGAACTGGTGTCAAGTACATTGCTGCCCCCAACGGTAGCCAGAACGACGACTTGGTCTTCGCCACTGCTGAGGGTCTGGGAATCACCTTTGTCCACCAGCCCACTCGTCTGTTCCACCACTGAGCGGTGTGTATTGTCTTAACCCTAGGATGAGCAGATGAGTTTGTATCAAAAGAAAGAATAATGATGAAAAAATATATATTCAGATTAGGAAGGGGGAGATTCACCTTACCATCATTTCCAAGAAGTAGAAATGGATTGTTTAGTTACTTTTGTTCTCTTTGGGCGCCATCGAGGAGGGTCCTTTTTTGTTTCCATCTTTTTTTCTCGGATTTTCAACAAAGTTATAACTACAAGACTGAGATTCAGACACGAGCGAATTGAAAGAAGTTGTCGCTATGACTAGTCAACGTGTGCAACAAAAGTGAAGATATCATGCAAAACAGATCAACTCAGGTTACAAAAAACAGCTCCAAAAAAGGATGATAGCATTTGCATTTTTTCTCCTTTCTTATTCTTCTCTTCTTCGGGTTAGAGATGTGCCGGTGGTATCACGTGTTGGTAAATTGGAGCGATAAAAGGGCGGACTGGCCTGGAGTTTGAGGACCAAAGACTCGGATTCGACGGCTATTCCCAAGAGAGAAACCAGAAGCGACAGCGTCAGCACGTTTGCGGAAAGAAAACGGAGCTTGGCGGAGTGCATTTTTTCTTTCCCTTTCATAGGATTGGACTGAATCTATAACTAGTGAATTAATGAAACAAAATAGCCAGTGAGCAAGTTTGATCAGTTGGTCCTCTGAGAAGGGCAAAAGAAAGAAGAAGAATTTCTACTGGAAAGGATAAACTAGGGTTAAATGGGAATGAGAAAATTTACCAAGTAGAACTGAAGATCAAGAAAAAAGGAAAGACACAAATAATAAATCAAAACTGGTTTCTCTAATTATGGCAATGTAGACAATTTTGCTGGGCTTCACCTCTCCAGGGCTTGTAGGAAGAAAAAAAAAAAAGCTTTGTGAGAGGGTGTAAGAACATCTTGTTCCGGCGGTTTAAGACGGGCTTTGCCGCAAAGGAATAAAGGAATAGAAGACATAGGGCAACATAACTATAAGGGCACAAAAGTTAATGCAGACAGATCTGAAAATACAACGGCCTTTTTTCTTGGGCTACGATATCTAGTTGTCTGATTGCCATGTGGCTGATCGGTAGAGGAGCGGCACCTTGAAGTAAAGTCTAAAGCCGGGAGCAAAGATATGGTTTAAATAGCTTATTCGAGCCTTACACACTTGTTGTACGCGGGATATTTTGTCTGCCAACGCTTACATAGTGTATCCTGATGCGTGACTTGATAGCAGTTGCATGGACGACGGATAATACAGGATGAGATATACAGCGGCAGATATAGATTTAGAATAGCATATCACCTCAGATAACACAAGCAACCAGGTTTATAAAAAGGATGATTAGACAGACACATGAACAATGCAGCTAACTAAACAGTAACAAAAAAAGGTTCACTCGAACCCCCAAAAGACGTGATAGAAGGGGTGGAGGGATTTGCGATAGGGAGCCGCGTGGGGTTTGTATATGCCAGACTAAGTAAGTTCCTTTCATTACCAAGAAGAGCAAACTATCAAGATCAAAGACTTAGGCGCTTTTGTTTAGTTAGCGTATAAATCGCCTGGGGTTCAATCATGTTTATAGAGAACATCACTGGCTATTCTGACTGTTGACACGGCGACTTACACCGCTTCTCGGTGTCGATCTAAATCCTTGGATGCAATAAACATTCCAAAGGCAATATTTGGAGGCTAGCTACTTGAAATCTTCAAAGCTACTCCTACTTACTATCCACTAACTTGCCGCTAAACTAATTACTATGAACCACTAAATGGGTCTGAAAGCTGACTTGATTGGCGCAACTCGCCTAAATTGCAGGTTGCCGCCCATCCAAAATCATACACTGCTTCACACTGTCCAGAGCTAGATAATTACTACATTGGCACAGTGTGTATAATAAGGTTGACACTAATGGAAATAATTTGTTTATGTTGTTATTTTTTCAATTTCTCTGGGCTTGGGAGGAAGGCAAAGCTTAAGCTAGCTCCAAGAAAAAGAGGAAAAAAAAAGAAAAGGCCAAGGTTGGTGGAACAACGAGAAGAAGAAGCTCGAGTAGTTATAGTTAGCAAGTTGCTGTGTTTTGTTTATATAGACAGTGCTTGTTATGTGAAGATCGGCTATGTGATCTCGTGGATACAAAAAGAAAATAATAATGATAATAACTCTGCTTTAATAAACATATATCGGATCGGTTAATAGTTTGCAAGCAGACTTCCGTGAACAGAAAGATACCATAGAAAACTCTAGTCACTATTTGCCAAGTAATTATATAATACATGAATATAGCATAGACACTTTGTTCTATCTCTTGTTCCACTCCTTGTGAATGATTCTGAAAGAAAAATTCTCCTTTTCTCTTATCCTTAGCTTTTGCTTGATGATACTATCGAATCATCGACTAATCGTCCTTTTGTTCTCTCGAGCTTCTGGACTTCTTATCTGTTGGTGGAGCTTGATTGGCAAGGATATAGGTTTTTTTTTCTCTATCGTTCTATTCAACTATCAGTTGCAAAAAAAAAGAAGAAGAGAAAAAAGACGGCTTTATTAACGCTTGGTAGTTACGCTACTGTTGCAGTTTTTATATTGCTCTAGCAAAACTCTTGGTCTGGATCAATCTACTGTTAATTCTGGCTGACTGACGCTCTCCAAAGCCATATTTGGAGAAACCCAAAAGAGGTAGCCTGGTTTGTTTTTTTTCGATTTTTTTCTTGAGATCTCAAGCTATCTATTTGCCCTCTCTTGGTTCTTTTGCCTCCAAATCTTTTTTTCCTTTATTGTTAGTCCTTGAATCTGGCTAAACTGAGATAGTTATCCTGGATTCTTATACCCTACCTTCTATCATAAACCCCTCAACAGTCTAGGGAACCCTGCGCAGCAAACACTATCGCTCTATACTTTTCTTTTTCCTTTTACTTTTCCTTTTTCTTACGCTTCTTTTCT
Organism: Endoconidiophora laricicola; assembly: GCA_001640655.1. Taxonomy (NCBI): domain Eukaryota; kingdom Fungi; phylum Ascomycota; class Sordariomycetes; order Microascales; family Ceratocystidaceae; genus Endoconidiophora; species Endoconidiophora laricicola. The sequence goes on along the minus strand of LXGT01000072.1, from coordinate 35,512 downwards.
TTCTCTTCGCATCGTTGTGTCTTCATATAGTACCCACTAGCTGAAGGCTCCTAACGGGGATAGTATCATAGAGTTGCTTCACAATACTCTCTCTTGTTTGTTGTTCTCTTGCACAATGCAGCGAGTTGGCTCTCTAGAGACGTTCGCTTTCACGCCGAGCGCTCGGTCGTCGCGCCGTAACTCGATCGCCTCAACTCGCTCGCGCAAGCTCAACTTTAACCCGTTGCCCACGTTGGTGACCAAGAAGGATAACACCCAGGCCGTGGGCGCCTTCGAGGTTCCCAAGTGGATACGCATCTGTAAGTGCTCTCCCATGTTTTTGCTGCTCTGACTAACGGGGTTTTTTTTTTCTTTTCTGTTATAGTGCAAGTCTTTGCCACGGTCTGCTACTGCCTAGTTGCCGCTGGCGTTGTATTTGGCTATGCTGCCCTAAAACCTGTGCTAAAGCGGGAGGGCGCTTATCGCGAGCTTTGCTCTGTTGGGGGTGATGTCTCGGAGGTCGATGTTGATACCTGTGTTGAGATTCACCTAAACATGATGTTCACCGTGGCCGCCGTTAGCACCAACGTGGCGGCGCTGCCTCTCGGCGCTATCTTGGACCGTTATGGTCCGCGCGTGAGCAGTATCATCGGCGCAATATTCTTGGCTATCGGCTCTGGCATCCTAGCTCATGCCCAGACCGTCCCCTTTGACGGCTACCTGTTCGGCTACATGTTCCTTGCCCTCGGCGGCCCATTCACCTATATCTCCGCCTTCCAGCTGAGCAACGCCTTCCCGCGCAACTCCGGCCTCGTGCTCGCTCTCCTGACTGGCGCTTTCGATGCTAGCTCTGCGCTTTTCCTCGGCTACCGAGTCATGTACGAGCGCAGCCATGGAGCCTTTGGCCACGAGAAGTTCTTCACCTACTACCTCGTTGTGCCTGTCGTTATCGTGCTACTCCAGCTCTTTTTGTTGCCCAAACAGAGCTACAAGACCGTCGGCGAGCTCGTCGAGGCAGTCGAGGAGGCCGAGGCAGCCAACAACGAAGCTGAAATAACCGCCTTCGAGGACCAGGTCGACGAGCACACGGCGCTGTTGCGCGATGAACAACGCGTGCATCACGAGAGCGTCGTGGCAAATATCAAACAGTTGCTCGGTGATTCCAAAGCTGGCCGCCAGGTGAAGCGCGAGGAGCGCAAGAACGAAATTTCCGGCGTCTGGGGCGTCATGCACGCCAACACTGCGCTGGAGCAGATCTGCTCACCCTGGTTCATCCTTATTTGCGCCTTTACCGTCATCCAGATGACGCGTATCAACTACTTCGTCGCCACCATCCGCCCGCAGTACGAGGCCATCTTCGGTGATCACGACAAGGCCGTCGCCATCAATGAGTTCTTTGACATCGCCTTGCCCCTCGGCGGCCTAATCTCTATTCCGTTTATCGGCATATTCCTCGATAACACCTCGACCGTCGTGGTGCTTACTACCCTCGTCGGCGTTGCTACAACTATTGGTGTACTAGGCATGCTATCCTCAGTGCCTGCTGCATATCTTGGCGTGACTTTGTTCGTGCTCTACCGTCCCTTTTACTATACAGCTGTCAGTGACTATACCGCCAAGGTGTTTGGTTTCTCTACTTTTGGCACCGTCTACGGCACCATCATCTGCCTGGCTGGTCTGTTCAACTTCAGCGGCTCCGGCCTGGATTACCTCTTTCATCATACCTTCAACGGTAACCCTATTCCCGTGAACCTAATGCTTTTGTCTAGCGGTGTCGTGCTTGGCTTCATCTTGGTCAGCTTCGTCGGTGTTCGTGTGCGTAGAATTAAGCGTAAGTTGCTAGAAGACGAGGTCAACGCGGCCATTTACCAAAATGGTTCTTAAGGGTTGGTAAACCCTGATAAAAGGACAGACACCAAGATAAGTACTGAATGAAAAAATAAAAAAGGAAAAAAAAAGAGCTATCAAGTTTATGCAGATGTGACATCTTGAGTAAATACAAAGTAACTTATTATATATTATATTGTCGGTAATAACGACTACGGTTGCTATTATCTCGTGATGCGTATCAACGCATTATCACGTGACACATTGTGCATCTGTGCATCATATACGCTATATACCGTAGGGTAATTCTATACCAACTCCATTGGTGTGCCAATCGATCTCTCTTTGCGTTTCCGGATACGGTCATCTTTCTCCGCACCCTCCTCTGACATCATAGCCTCGACTTCATCTCGCATGGCATCTGTGCCTGGAGGTATGTCTTGAAATTGGACGCTTGGTGCCGCCTCTACGAACCGTAGCTGCTCTTTGATATGCGACACAATATCGTTGAGCTTTTTTTGGGTGTTTTTGTTCTGACGCGGCTCGCCAAGAATCTGCTCAATCGTCGGGAACAGAGTATCTTGCCTAAACTCGTTGCGCCACGGGGTGTGTGTGGGGAGGATAGCGTTTTCCTTGATTTTGTCATTGTAGCCAATGGCCACTGATGTTTCATAGGCCCATGCGCGCGCAACGTTGCGCGGCGTGTAGCCGCCGCCACCAAACATGATGACGGGGACACCGAGTGTCTTGACGTATTCGGCACAAGCACCGTGGCCTTGAACTTGTAGGTTAAAACGACCGAGACGGTCACCGGCGAGAGAGTCGGCACCGCATTGCAGCGCGATGGCACTAGGCCGGAACTTTTGCACAATACTGCCAATTACTTCCTGGAACAGGGCCTTGTATTGGTCATCGGTGATGCCATCAAGTAGCGGTACATTGACGGCGTGATGGGCGCCGGGGTTATGCTCACTTTTAGGGCCGTTGTCATCGATAGCTCCAGTTCCAGGGAAGAAGTTGTTAGGATCCCACTTGTGGAAAGAGCAAGTCATGACGCGGTCGCTACTCCAGAAAGCCTCTTCAACGCCATCACCATGGTGTACATCGATATCGATGTAGAGGACACGGGGATAGAACCGTAATAGTTGCAAGATGCCGAGCACGATGTCGTTGATATAGCAAAATCCGGAGGCTTCATTTTTCTTGGCATGATGAAGGCCTCCTCCCCATGCGATGGCGATATCACTCTGACCATTGCAGATCTTGCGGGCAGCATCTAGCGACCCTCCAGCTGACATGGAGGCGTAATCGTAAAGACCTTCGAAGATGGGACAGTCACTGCCTCCTAAACTGAACTTGATGTCATCCTGATTATCATAATCCCGTGGTGTAGGCTCTGATTGTACGGTCCCCAAGAAGTCCAGGTACTCAGATGAGTGAAATTCATTGAGTTCTTCATACGTGGCTGCACGCGATAGATAGTTGTCCATGGCAAACATCATGCCATATGAAGAGATCAAGCTTTTGGAGAGCGTTAGCCGCCAAGGCTTCATAGGATGCGTCTGGCCGAAGTGATGTTTTTCCATCTCGGGGTTGCAGTGAAAAGATACAGTGTATCCGTTGGGGCGCTCGATGCCCATTTCTAAAGCTTGCTTTTCACACTGGGAGAAGTACTGATCGTAGGCTTCTGTGCCATGCTGTTCGAGTGGGATGGCATGCTCGTCTATTATTGAATAGTCATCGCCCTTGTCGGAGATATGCGGAAGGTAGTTTGGCTTAGGTGTGCGGAACTTGAACTGAAACGGAGTAGACTCAGTGGAAGCATTGCAGGACTCAGTAGCAGCAACAGGCGATGGAGCCTTGGGAGGCTTAGTAAAGTCCATGGCTGTAGCAGACTCTACGCTCAGCCACGACCAAAGACAGGTGAAGTAAAAGTGAGCTAGATGTGGTTGTAGGCGATAAATAAAAGATGAGATGAGTGGCTGAGTTCTCACGACGCAGTGAGAAAACTAGAAAAAGAGAACGAATGTGTAACTATTTCTACGAGTGGATAATAACAAAAAGACGGTTGTTTATGTAACGGATAATTTCTCTAGGGGTATCAAAAAAAGAAAAAAAAAAGGAACGACGTGGTGAGATATAACAAACAGTAGGATAGTGGTGAGGTGAGAGGTGATAGTTTAGTTGGAATAGTGAGAACAGGGAAATCGAACATAGTTATGGATGGAGGTTGTTTGTCAATTAGAATAGAATAAGTAAGCAATAACTGCTCCGCTCTACAAGCAGACATGCTGTGGCGCCGTGTGGCGCTGAATGTATCATATGGAGCGAAGTACCGCTATAGCCAAGATAAGGGAGGAGTGACTTTTATATGCCTAATCTACTGCAAGGCTGTAGCCAAACTGTAGGCTAGTAAATCCCAGCCTCACACTAGCAGCAGCAGACTATTGCCATGCGTAGAAAAGGCAAAAAAACAGCGTTAGACCGGTGCGGCGAATCTATTGTCACCACGAGTCAGGATTTCTCCGAATTTGCTCAGGCTTCATTTCGATCTTGATTATACTAAAGAGGCTTTGCGCTGGACCTTTTTATTTTAATCGCTGCTGCCGCTGTTCGTGAGAATCTGCTCTCTACGATATCCCGTACCGGATTATAAACATCTAGTATTCAATCAATAGTCGGTCAGTTCTTTGAGACGCCTCCCGCAAATACAGTTTCGGCTTTGCCCCGTTCGGCTTGAACATTTCCTTCATCCGTCTCTTTTGCTCTCTCCTCCAACCGGCCCATCCATCATCATTAACACAGCAGCCCTTCATCCCATCAACTCGCATCCACCTACCCTTGGCTTGCTTGCTTGGGCCATCCTCCATTAGCACGCCTAGAGTCCATTTTTTTCACACTGCTGCTATCGCGCTGCGCCGTGGATTTTCGCTGCCGAATCGAGAGTATAGCTAGCACATACACCCTAGTCCCAGCATCTTGCTGCCCTGCTTCCTAATTATCGCTGTCCCCTACTTCCCTTACTATATAGCTCCTACTTACGGGGCTGTTGCGCACCGACAGACTCCATCGACTACTGCTACGATACGACAACGCCATTGCTGATTTGCGCCTGAAGCGAAGCTCGCCTGGCTGCTTTCAGTGAGACCGGTACAGCGAGTTTGAAAGGTGAGCCCATCCGCAGTCTTCTATCAATTTCTACCGTACGTTTTGTCTTCTTTTCCTTCACTGTTGCTCACTTTTCGTCTGTCCTATATCTTGCTTCCTTCCCTATATTCTACCTCGTTGTCATTGTTATTGTTGCTGCGTTCTATTCCATCTTTTGCCTTTTTTCATTTCATTCGAGTAGCCAGCCATTCTTGTTTTTCCCTGCATTTATTGTTTTTGAGTTGTTTGCGTGTCTTCTTCTACTGTTTATCCACTCTCGAGCAATTGCTGCTACAAGCTATTGTTTGTTGATTTGACATAGGACGACAACGAGGCTACAAACTAAAGTATACCAAACTTCCAGCCTCCAGGGATTCTTCTTCCTGTACGAGACGGAACTAATATCACCAAGTCTGGGGATATAAAGGGAGGCTGAATCAGAAACAACAACAGAAACAAATTTGGCAAGGCCGTACTGCATTGCATACTGCCTGCATCTTGCATAACGATTCCTACTAAGAACCACCACCCCCACTACATTCTTTTACTGCCCTCTATATCCACACATTTCATCACTTTCGGTACTTCATTTTTCGGCTGTGGTTGTTTCTGTTTCTAAGTCTTTTCCGTCATCGTTGCCTATCTTCTCCTTTTTAATTTTTTTTTCTTATATCTCCTTTGTCTTCCGCTTAGCTTTAATTGTTTATTTATCCAGCACCTACAGTCAAATTAACAACCATGCCTAGAGACGACCTGTCCATCGACTTCGTCAAGAAGATGCCTCCGGCCGAGATTATGGATCCGGCTGTGATCCTCGACGACTGGTTCAACCGCGTGCAGAATCTTCCTGAAGAAGTTCGTTTTATCCAGGATGAAATTGCAGACAAGGATCGCCAATACACCGAATGCATCCGTTTAGCAGAGGACCGTGACGGCAAGATCCAGAAATGGATCAAGAATCAAGGCAGTCATGAGCCTAACCCACGGGAAGATGTGTTGCGGACCCAAGTTCGAGACAACTACGCCAAGGCCGAGAAGATAGCCGCCGAAAAGCTTGTCCTGACAACGCGGCTCCAGACCATCATGGATAAGCAGCTTCGGGCATTAGATGTCCAAATAAAGTTGCTTTATGACCGAGCGGAACCCGGCTTTTCAGAACCTAACGAAGTCCCGTCCTTATTACGGCCGTCACAGGCTAACAAGGCAATGCCCTCTCTGTCGCTTCGTAACAACGGCAATCTAGCAGCACTAGGAGCATCACCTGTAGCGCCTAGTGGCGGCACAGGAGGCGCACCACATACGCCGGTAATAGCCCGCGCATCGACGACTCAGATTCGTCATGCCCAAGCTTCTCACCAGCATTCCGCCTCAGCCCCAGTCAGTCCCGCAGCATCCATCATGCTCAACCGAAATCAGCGGGAGAATTCTGCCGGAGCTACTGGCCAAAAACGCCCCCGATTAAGCATCGGCGGCAATAGCGGTGCCACACCATCAAGCTCATTAGCCCGCCATTCATCACTTGGCCCAGGAACTCCCAAGGGAACTGTCAACTCTGGCTTAAGTGTAGGCGTGAGCTCTGGTGCATCACGCGCAGGCAGTGCAGGACCACGCGCTAGCTCAGTCAAGGCATCCGCAATCAGCGTAGGTGGACGTAAGACTGGGACTCCCATTAGCGGTGTCGGCCGTAAGAAGGCTGGCGCCGTTGGAGGAAATCTCAAGTCATCTTTATCACGGGTCCGCAAATCCACCAAAGCTTCATCAGCATCCACGGGAGATAGTGACCTCTCCGATGCCGCCATGGATAGTGACATGTCGGACAACGATGGTGCTGCTGGAGCCGGTGACAATAATTCTGGAGCCGCAACTAACGCTGCTCCAGGCAGCGGCGCAAACAGCGGCCGTGGCGGAGCTGGCACTCCTGTTAATGGCCATTCTCGGTCCGGAAGCGGCGTAGGTCTTGGTAGTGCCGGGGCCGCTAACGCCAATGGTAATAGTGTCTCTGGCACCAACAACCCAGGCACTATAGCGCCCAGCAGCGGAGCTAGCAGCAGTAGGGATGGCCCTGCTCAGGCCTCGAAGGTTTCATCCCATCCTCCAACAGCACACATTGAAGGTGACGCAGACGACGACGAGGAAATGGGTGATGCAGATTATGACGAATCTGGAGACAATAAAAGGTATTGTCAGTGTCGGAACGTCAGCTTTGGTGACATGGTTGCTTGCGACAACGAGGACTGCCCTTATGAGTGGTTTCACTGGTCCTGTGTTGGCTTGGAAAGCGAGCCAAATGGCAAATGGTATTGTCCCATGTGCGAGGCAGCCCGACGAAAGTTAATACCTAAGTAATAAAAAAAAAAAAAAAACAGAGCAGGGAAGAAAAAAAAACGTCTTTTTCACACTCTTGGTTCTTCTTTTTTTTTTTAGTCTCTACCAAAGTTATGTGATTCATCTTTACAGTCGTTGACTTGGAGAGTCACCAAGCTTACAAACGATATACAGCAAACGCAGTTTTGGTGTCGAGATATTACTGCTTGTATCGTTATAGGTCACCTTGTTTGCTTAGTTATACATGGGATGGACATATTGAGGATCACTGTGATGTTATCTCTCAGCCTCTTAATTTGATAATATAACGATAATTTACCATATAATTTGCTTAACATTCAACTACAAGATCTTAACTTACGTTACATATTCACTTCTCTACGTCTACGTAAACATGTATAGGCTCAAGTAGTATGCATTGAGAACGTGCTTGTTCTGTTATCAAGAAATCTTTTTTATTTATTCATTTTGTGAGTTCAACTATGGCCTTTGTTTGTATCTCGTCAATAAAAAGGTGAGATGGGAAGGTTGCCTTTGATAAATAGGCTGTAAAGTTGTTTTGTGATAAAAATAAAGGAATGGATAGGAAGTTATGACATCAATAGAGGACAGAAGAGGAGGAAAGGGAGAGACAGGGAAATGGATTATGTATGATACGTGAAAACAGAAAATATCTGAATAATAATAAAAAAGAGAAAGAGTCAGGCTTTCATAAAAGAGGCATACGTAGTGAGTGAGAAAAAAAAAGAAAGACATAGAACATGGTGTAAGAAGGAAGTGTGGAGAAGACCACAAATCTTTTCCTTTTCGGGGTGTTTCTCATTTGAGAGAAGGGAGGGGTGGGGGCGGAGATTGAGAGAGACAAATTCCAGTAGTCAAACAAACTACTTGCTGAAAAAGAGAAGGGGGGAGGGAGAATGAGCAAGAAGAAGTCGAGAGAGATATTGCTTCTAATGCTCCAGCAGACGTAGCGAACCCTGAACGACAACATTCTCCAGGATTGAACCGGGAGGAATGTCGATCGTGCTGCCCTCGGTAGCAACGATGATAACGGTGCCCTTGAGCGTTACGCCACGTGATAGGTTGACGGCGCCAGTGATTGTCAAGTGATCAAGCTCAATTAGCTTGGGAATAGAAGGAATGCGCTTCTGGAAGTCAGAAACCTTCTTGAAGTCACCACCCAGCTTGATCAAAGGAGCATCCCCGAAGCGGTTGGGGCTCATTTGCAGCTGACCATGCTTGACAGTATACAGGTCTGACTTGACAAGCATCAGATCGGAACAGGTCTTGACAGGAAGGAAACGGCGACGTGGCACGTTGACACCGTGGGCGTTGCGGAAGTGGCGAATAGCAGCACCGACGGCGGTCTCTAACTGCAGAACTGAAATGTCACTCTCACCTTTGCTGTCGCCAGGGATAGTTTTGCCGTTGGGGATGATCTCCATTTCCAGCTCGTCGTTCTCGACCACGCGCTTGATGGCCTTCAGGTTCAGCCAAATGTTGTTTGTGTTGAAGTACTTGAACTTCTTGATGGATTTAAACTCGTTGACGTGCTCCTTGGGCACCTGGGCAATCTCAAGCAGGCGGACAGAACCCTCGTAGTCAATTATGGTACCACCCTTGACGTCGGCCTTGGTCTTGTTGGTCAGCTCCATGATGTACTCAGAGTCGGTTTCGACCATGTGCTGCAGGATGCGCAGATCGACAACGGCGCCCAGGTTGTCGGCGTTGGATAGGAACAGAATCTCGATACCGCGATCTAGCAGCTGGTCGAGGATTTTGGAGTTGTACAGCGACTCGAACACGTCACCGTGGCCAGGGGGGTACCATTCGTTGATGGAAGAGTCGTACTTCTTAGGGACGGGTAGCAGCGAGTCCTTGAGAATACGGGGGTAGCGAGACTGGTTGAAGGTCAGGATCTCTAGGTTGTGGCCGTCGTATTTCTTGATAATTGAGGCGGTATCCTCGTCGGTATTGAAAGAGTTCATCAAAACCAGAGGAACGTTGACGTTATAAGCCTTATTTAGGTACTCGATCTGACGAACGGACATATCCAGGAAGGACATGCCATCACGGACCTCGATAACCGACTTGGGACCAACGCAACCCATGGATGTACCCAAACCACCGTTCAGCTTTAGGACAGCCAGCTTACTGAGAAACTGAGAAGCCTCAGAAGAGGCGAGGTCATCGTAGTCAACGACCTGGCCCTGTGCAGGAGGACGAATGCGATCCCAATCACTAAAGCTAACGTTAGTAAGAATGCCAGAAAGAATCGAGAGATACATATTTTTTTCACGTACACGGCGTTGCCCTTAGCCTTATCGTTCAGGTAACGACGAAACAAGGCAAAGAAGTTGTCCATCTCAGTCTCGAACATAGCTTTCTGTTCAGGGTTCTCGACTGTCTCAGCTAAGTTGGTAAGCGCATTGCGCATTTGAGCGGCAGCAACATTTGTAGAGGTATTGTCGAAAGCCTGTGATATATTATTGCTGGTTAGCAAGTGTTTACGGGACATTATGAAGATAGATTGGGTTATGGTTTTTGTGGTGCTGATTGCAGAGTAGAAAGGTCAAGGATGTAGGGTCAAGGTGCATGTTGCTTGGGGAAGCAAAAAAGCAAAAGTCCTCAAGTTGACTGGTCTTGGTCTTTTTATATACGAGCGAGCGTGTAAGAGGCCGGCAAGCAAGCAATAAATCCACACCCAAGACAGGATGAGCAGATGTGGTCGGTCACCACGTCAGTATTGGAAACGTGGAGCGCTTTTCAGCTCTGCAGCTAATCTGAATCTGGCTCAGAGGTAGAAAGCCACGAGTTTGGTGTCTCATTCAGTGATAGTCTGATGTAGGCAATCTAAGCTTGTCTCGTCCGTCAGCCTATAAGCAGGCTGCAGCCAGCTGGAGTCATTCTACTAGAACACACTGGCAGCCAGAAAGCTCGGTGAAGGCCGGATGTCTCGGTGAGGACTAGAAGCGAGTACTTCCCCATATTCTTAGGATCTTACTCGCATACAGGCCTGCTCACGTTTCTTGCTTAGCTTGACGATCCTTGTCAATACCACAGCTACAGGTCAGTGGGCAAAAGAAAGCCTGCGGCCAACAAAGCGCATGGCAGCAAGAGCGTGCTTCACCGCCCAGCAGGCATTAAGCGAGCTAGGCCCAGTCCCTCCGAGAGGTAGCTACACCACAGGTAGGAAAGGGGAGCTGCGAGGGCAAGCTTCAATGGAGGGGAAATCCAAAATAAGAAAGAGGCAGCAAATCTTCGCCACCAGCCATTGACCACTGCGAAGATTGCTTTTTTGCAGATATGAAGTAGCAGATAGGATCAGCGGCAGTGTCAAATGGATGCCAGTGCCGTACAACAAACTATGGGTTATGGGCTAGTCTGAAGAGAGGGTATCATAAGTGAGGGTGTTGGGAGAGGGGGAGGCTTGCCATGTGGCTACGAGTCTTGCCGTGTCTGCGGGCAAACACATCCTCATCCGCACCGCTGCCCGAGGTGGGCTTTAGGTGGGTGGCGATCGAGGCCTTGAGAGTAGACATGATGTGCAGCAAAGAAAACAATTGTTATTGAGCGAAGTCGGGTCGGTTCGGGTAGAGAAGGTCGTGGGCAAGCGAGCTGGGAGAGTTGGAAAGAGTCGTGAAGCTGTCGTAACGGAGGCTTCGCGGCGTATAAAAGCAGGGCTTGATTGGTATAATCAGAAGCGCAAAAGCTACCGGCTTATATCACTTAGCAGAGAGAGTTGAAGAGATTAAAAAGATATGGGGTGGACGGAAGAAGACGAAGAGGAGAGGAGAAGAGAAGAAGAAGAGAGGAAAAAGATGGGAATAAGAAGGTTTTAAGGGGCAGCGGAGCTGGTGAGGAAGGAGGGAGTAATTACGATGAGTACTGAAGTATAATTCTAGCAGCGGGTAGTAGTTGCACTGCTGCTAGTAGTGCTAGTACTAGTAATAATAGTATATCTAGCGGGCAAACAGTTGTAACAGTTACTCTACTGGAAACCATTTACTAGGCCCATCCATAGGTTAGCCCAGCCTTGCTAGCCAGCCAAAAGAGGCAGTTTCTGTTTTTGATTTGTGCTCCCTATCCAGAGCACAAAAGGAAGTAACCATATGTCTGCTGTTCTATCAGATCTACTAGTTCTACTAGTTCTACTATGGCCTCATGAGTATGAGTTGAACAAAGGGCGCCTTGGGTTTTAGAAGAGACTCTGTCAATAACCTGTGTGATCTGTTCAGCCAGTATAATAACAGAGTAGTCTTGACGTGCAAAAGAGAGGAGAGGGGCTTTCCCTGTTCCTTGCTGCCAGGCCCTCGTTTTTCTGCCATTTCTCGTCCTGTTGCTTGACCCTTTCTGCGCACTGCGCTTTCCTGGTCCTTGGCTAGCCAGCTCTCCTTAGGCTCTGCGTTCCCCATCCAAGACATCAGTAATATCCCAGCCAGCACGCCGTTGTCCACGGCCAGGCTCAAGTCTCAAGGGCTCAGGTCGGGTTGCGGCAGAGCTTTTACCTGCTTCTTGCTGTATCTTGCTTCTTTTACTAATATTCCCTCCATCCCAGATCTCGTTGCCCAATAATGGAGCTAGCCCACCCATCCATCGACCGCGAGGAACGTTCCTTGCTTCGGCGCAGCGTAGCCCAGTCAGGCCGACATTTCTGTCTTGTTCGTCTTGCCCGAGGGCCTATCACCGCATATGTGAACATTCTACATACTTCTAAATGTAAGAATAGTTCTAGTCCGATTCCAGTTTTAAGATGCTTCATGATCATAGCGACTCCAGCAAAGGCTTTATTATTCTTTGATAAGTGCCCGCCTGAATATTGGTACCCACCTGCCCCACCTTTTCACAGGGTAACAGGTATCCATGCAGCCAATGACAATGCTAGACTTTGCTACTCTCGCACCGAGTACTACTGAGGTTCACACCGTATCTAACCTGGGGTGGTAGAGAAATACCGAGAAGATAAACTGAGAGAAGGGGGATAGCGTATGAAGAGAAAATATAGGCAAATTATAAAAGAGAATATAGACACGGAATAAACACCACAACAACCCAATAAATATAGCCTCTTTAGACCGAATAATTATAATGTACTCCGTATGGGTAGCCCAACTAGACACTGTCGACCTTCTCCCTTACTATGTAGCTCCTAGACCTCTCCCATAGACCTCAAGGCCCGGCCTTGTTGCTCATCTAGTGCGCAGTGGGGGAATCACGCAAATGTGAGTTGTTCTACGCCGGTTCCGACAGAGAACCAGCCATCCATCGACTTACAATCCGGATAGCTCCCTTCTTGCCAAAGAGTTCCTTCTCAGGAGATTCTCTAGCATCAGTGATTGCGACTCTGTGCTGCTTGGTCCGGTGGCTTGCAAGACAAGCAAGCATCGATGCCCTGCATTGCCTGCTTCTCTGACTACTATCGTTGGTTCGTTCGTCCGTGAGTTCGTTTCATTTGCTACGTCGCTAGTTCCCCTTATATCCGCCTCGGTCAGCCAGCCTCTGCATCTGTGCCGACAAGCTGCAACTCCTCGCGCCTAACTTTGATAAACCTGGCTTCATTTTTCGTGTGTCATCTTCGAGATCGCCTGTAGGCTGGTTTGGGATGGACAGTACAATGTATCTTTAACGGACCAAGTACACATAGGTAATATATCATAAAGCCTCCTTTTTTCATTATTCCTACTTAGAACATCCTCGTTTCTTTCATGTAAGCAATACATTGTCTCATTGTAAGCTGCGCCTGGCGCCCACATAGAAAGGGGAATATAATGAATAAATGAGTTTGATGGCCCAAGTAATATCTGGTCCATGAGCTAAACCTGACTATCTGCGGAAAATTAGCAATCTACAATTGTCCAACATGATGCTCCATAAACCAGACCACGCTACAGGTGGTTTCTTTAGGCTTTTAGTAGCATCAAGTCACAAATAGAATAGCCAACTTTGTCTCAAATGCTGAAACTAAGGTCGAAGGGGCCCTTCTATAATTTACCGTTAACGTTAGACGTAGCTTCGCAAAAGCTAGTCCGTCTCAGATAGAATAGCGCAGCCGCTTGAATAAATTGTATCAGAAAGCTTTAGAGTGACTGAATTGTACTATTGCTTGCGCCAACGCATATCCGGTGTAAGCCACAGCCAAAGTTTCCTCGCCCACACTTTGATTTCTGTATGAAAATACTTTGGTATGTATAACCGACACGTTCTTTATCCTCTTATCTGCAAAGCCGCAGAGCCGCGCAATCTAAATTTCGAAGAGTACAAGCATAAGGAATACATAACATGCGATGGTATATCATATATCTATCCTGTGTATGTAGGCTTACTGTAATACTAAGACAAAGTAGATTCCAGTCATATGACACGCAATAAACGTCCAAGGAGGCTGGAAACCAGATGCACGCAGGTCAATATCACAGTCTGTGCAGTTTGGTAGTGAGCTTGTGTCGAGAATGAAGTGCAGCCACGAAATATGCCAGTTGCATGTTACATCGTGCCAGCCAAGTTCTTCATCTTAGGTTCAAGTTGATATCCGCATGCAGAGTAGATAGCAAGGACTTGGCATCGTTCTAGTCGGGACAATTGATCGAATAGCTCTTGTCATTGTTAGATATAGGCATTAATCGACGGTCTGGTCTAGTCCGTTTCTAGACATAACAACAGAAAATCAGCTCCCAGGCCCCTGTCCAGGACGGGTTTAGCAACGTCAATCCGCTATAGAAAATCGGATTAACCTCAAAGGTTCGAATGGTCCAGATTGTTCGGACAAAGGCCTCATGACAGTCTCCTGAATTGCATGCGAACTCTAACATAGTATGGGCTTAAGAGTGGGTTAGCAACATGCTACTTTCCAGAGCAGACTAACTACGCATATTTGTCTTGTCCGAGATAGTCTGAAACAAAGCAGCCGTAAACACATCTCCCAAACCAAGCATTTGCACGGCTTTGATGTTTCTTTGACGTGTTAGATCAAAGAACTGATGCTGCTTTAACACGATGCAACCATAAACCAAATAATGAATGTGAGGCCTCGCCGCAGCCCAACGATTTAATGTTTCACACAGCCGATGATGAATAGACAGTCTTTGATATGCGGTGTTACTAATAGCCTTCTACAAGCTTCTATTAACCGTTCCTGCCGGGGAAGTGCCTTGGTCTGTGGTAATTATTCGTAACTCTTTGACACTGGCTTCCAATGTAGACCAGATGTATCTGCACCAAGGGCCTTTAGCACGTGCGTGACTGATTTGACTTACTAGCTCAAAATCTCAACTACTGTCATAACTTGATTAATTATCTACATGCCGCTGCCCACGGCGATTGGGGGGCCTCATGTTAAGAGCCCGTGTTGGGACCATTGAAAACCTCGAGAACCACAGGTTGCCCAAGCCCACCATCCTTCATTGTGCCTAGACATCACTTTTTCCTTTTAGACGGCGTCTTTTCGCCAACAGTTTCCCCGCGTTTCCTTGTTTTGTGTGTTGCATGATGGGGAAGATATCTTTTTCGACGCTCTGTTCTTGCAGTTCACACAGTAGCGTAACCGCTGAAATATCGCCTCTATATGCCTGCTTAAATGATAGCCAACTCACGTCTCCATCAGGCAAAACACCCCCTTCTCTTCCCACCAAAGCAGCAAACAAGAACCTGTAACAACCGAGCCGCCCATCCTTTAGAATAGGCTTTAGGCCGTCATACATATATAGGCCTAGATTAGCAGAGAACCCAAAAGTTCGATGGATCAACACATCGGTGCGGAGCTGTCAGAGTATGCTTGGGAGATTATGCCGCTAAAAAAGGAGATACTAAAGAGATGCAGAAGAAAATAAAAGGTAGCCCAACCATATTAACGTACATTTTCAACCCCTCCAAGACGTTACAGCCATCAACCCCTCTTTATAACTGCATTCGTTCACATGCCGCGCTTCAATATGCACTCTGCTGTCATATGCATGTTGCCAGAGTTCCCAACGCCAGAGTTGAAACAACTATTGGGCTCAATGTAAACAAGAAGATCACATTATTTCTTGTATCTCTTCATTGTTCTCCCAAAAACCCCATGTAGAACCTTCTGCCACGTTCTAAACTCAGAGGTAAGCTGCCCAATATCAAGTGGAAATAAGATAATAGTAGTCGTACATACATCTCAGGCAAGAACTAGTCGAGAAAAGTACAGGCTGAACCGTATTCTTTTTGTTCTGTCGGCTACAAACTCTCTCCTTGTTCCCTATCTAGCTAAGTATAGAAACTATTTGAGGAGCCACTTGGCGCTCCATAAGACCAGCTAACAACAAATTTGGCCATGGCGGCTTGATTGTCAACTCACATATAATCATTAGGTAAATTTTGACTACCCTAAAGTGCAAAAGTTCACTAGAGGATAAGGTTGATGACAAAAAAGAGAGTTAATCGGGAGTGTTCATGTTCTTATGTAAACGATAGGCAAGTCAGCTCAAGATCTAGTCTATATGTAAAATGTAGGGTTACGTACCAGAAATAAGGGTTTGTAGTTTTGATAGAAGCTACGTTGTGCTTTCCAATAGACAGAGCTTGATGACCTAGTTTTCATGATACCAAATCTTTCCATATCACTTTTTGCCCTTCAGACTCAATACTCTGCGTGTTTTAGGTTATCTGAAGCTGCAGATAAAACCCCTGAGAATTTACTGATATCAACATAAGCTTAAATCGCACTGCTTAGAATTGAGAGACTAGTTCCCACCTAACAACCACGATAGAACATACAACGGCGTGATAGACCACCGTTTCAGAATATATTTCTTTAAAAATTACAGTGTCTAGCTAGCTGTATTGCGCCTCTACCTCCGTCTCTTGAAATCAGCAAGAGATACTTCTCGGCATGTCTTATAAAGCTAAGCCAGACCCAACGGCCTGGTGGAACCTCAATGTGGCGGAGCATGAGCAAACCGTTGAGATTCCCGACTTCCTAACCGGCGCACACGAGCGCGATCGGCAGCTCATGGGCAGTCTTGAAAGCGAATACGAGCCCATGTCGTGGGCAACCTGCAAGGACATCGTAGCGCGCCACGACCTATCTATGCTACATCGCTCACCGCTGTCTTTACGGCGATACCACCAGGCGCTGGCGCAGTTGCGCGCAGAGCACGGCTCTGTAATTTCCTTTCTGCGGAACGTGCGGGTGGGCTGGCCCGGGAAAGAAGTCACAGCTAGCGGGGCGCCGTGGTTCGACGATGCCACGGACTACAAGATCATCTATAATGACTGGCCGTATGGCATAGATCCCCGCATCGTGCACCTCGTCGTTTGGACTAAGTTCGAGCTTGAGGAGGAGCCCGGCACGAACAAGATGACAGCGCCAATGCAAAAAGCTGTCGAGGATTTCGTGGCGCGGACGTTCCGGTCCAGGCTGCCGGCAGAAAACGCAAGTATCATAGGATCGATTAGTAGACATTGTATAATGTGCTGTGCTAACATGGCTGATTATAGGTCATATGGTTCAAGAATTGGGCCGCTATCAAGTCTGTGGCCGCGCTAGAGCACTTCCACGTGATGCTTTTCAACCCCGACGCCAGCTTTATCAGCGAGGTCACGAACGGCGACCAGCCGATGTGCGACATGTTCAATTTCTAGGGTTCAACACAGGATAAGAAAGGAACATCGGGGAGTTTTGTTTTCGTAGTCGTATCTCATATTATTTACTATATTCAGCCACAACAATGGTGGACATGACTTCACACAGCAATGTACTCGATGCAAGCGCCTTCCGCCATGGGGACTGCTGTCGGCTTTGACAATGACAGTTTGATTTGCCAGCCGCCAGGACCATCATAGTAATTTGCCCGCTTAGGATGGAACTGTAGCTTGATGATACTGGAGACTTTCTCGGCCAGCGCTTCCAGGGTCCCAAAGGACGACTCGTGCATGATCTATCAATTCGAAGTTAGTAGGAAGAAAGATGCGTATGTATACATATGTACGTTGTAGCTGACTGACCTTCTTGACAATGGCCTCTAGAGTCGTATATGTATCGGCGTTCTCCTCAAATCTATCGATTTGCACATCGGTTACGACCACCTGCTTTGCTAGCCGCTCGTTGTCGTTCATACCAATCAACGTCGGCACGCGCATCTCATGGATCTTGAGTGCCACGCCATATGTCTCAACGACGCTTGGCGACCCGCCGGCCCTCCACGCACGCAGCGCGGAGCCGGCATCTTCCTGGTAGATCGCTATGGCAGTCAAGCTGACGCCACTTCCAAGCAGCGATGCCTTCGGAAGAACGACGCTAACTGTCAATGCACGCACGGCATTCAAGTCTAAAAACGGCATGCCGTCATTGACACCAGAGCTGTCGTAGTCGATGCCGTCCTCCTCGTACTCCGCGCCCAGTGGCTTCCCCGACGGATGTGCCTTGTAGCCGTCCACGGAAACACCCGTCAATGCGACCCAGACGCGGTCCAGCACGCCGCGCAGACTAATAGGTGGCACGTCATTCTGCGTCGCTGCGTCGTGCGGGTTTGAGATGCTGCCGATCTGGCGCAGGTTCATGTGGTTCAGCGTTGACAGCACCGCCTTGCATAGCAGGCCGTAGTGCACTGTGTCACTAGCCACCTGGTCGGTTTGCTGTGCACGTACAAACGGTCGCGATAACGATACGTCAACCGAGATTAGCACCGGCTGCGGTTTGTTCGGCCGGCCCCAGGCGTCGTGTCCAGCCTGAACTACCGAGGCCAGGTTGTGCACCTTGACCGAGCCGATCGGCTCACCGGCGCTCATGCGCGTTTGCCACACGGTCCTAAGATTAGCCATTCTGCCGTAATCAGTGACTTGCGATCTGGAGAGAGAAAGACAAAGAGAGTAGAGAGTAAGTTAAGGGAAGTTGGATAGTGAACCACAACAAGAATGATATCAATTGAGTTGAGTCGGTGACACAGAGCAAATGTATGGTAAAAGTGCAAAAGACTCGAAACGACAACTGCCAAATGCTTCTGGAATGTTGATGCGATGTTTGCTAAGCGTAGAATTTTCGTGGGGCGGGTTTTGTAAGCGCGTGTGTTTCTGTATATTTAACGTCTACCTACATTGCGACGCAATCAAACGACGCGAATTTTATAAGCGGTGGAGGGCTAGATAATATAAGGGCTAAAATATGCGATGATGAATAAAGAAGAGAAAAAAAAGAAAATAATAAAAAGAAGATGAAGGATATACTAGTTTTCTTGAACAATGAAGAAGAATCCTGTTCGATCTGTAGCTCCTCAGTTCAGTATTTTTTTGTTGCGAATTAATTGCGGCAGCTTCCTAACGCGGGGTAGTTTTTGCTGACTACGATAGGTCAGAATCAACGAAGTGTGATATTAAACATATAACGCTAGTTTCGCAAGGCCAAAAACACTGATGTTTCTTTAGTTTTGTTCTTGTTTATTATAAGTAGGTTGACTTCAATTCGGTAAAGCTTGTGCAGAGCCCAAGACATATGAAGCCAAGTTTAACTAGTAGCTCTATGTTGAATCACTGTGGCAGCAGCAATTATCGGACTTGCGGCATCTTCATCTACATTCTGAGCCTGCAGACGGCATCGTAGTTGCCGTTATTCCGTTGTGCTTTTATCAGTAGTGTTGTGTCCCTACATGTGCCCGTTACTAGCAGAATGCTGCATGGGGTGCTGCCGATATGTAGGATCAATTCTATGCGGCAACTGAGATAGACAGTCCCCCTCTTCTTCTTCCTATATATTACTACTGGTAGAAATTTAGATTGTTCCTTGTAGGCTGTCCGGGAACTAGGCACGGAAAAGTGGCACAAAAGATGGAGTTATAGAAACTACAGCGGTACTATGAGCTTTGCTCTCGCCGTTATAAGTCGGGCAAGTCGGCCTCTAGTCGGTTGCTGAAAATACAATTAGCCGCAAATTCACGTGATAGATCGTTCTGCACGTGCGTTTGCAATGCGCTGTCTCTGCCTCTTGATGCTTGACAAGACACGAAGGGATAATGTGCAGCAAGCTTGTCGTAACAAATTGATACTTCTTTTATCTCCGTGTAACGATCATTTATACATCTTTCTATATTCCAGGTACCTACCACCTTCTTTGTGGGCGGAAGATAGCCGGAAGCTCTAATGCAGGTGCAAAAAGTTGGCCTAGGATAGACCATTTCTAGATTTTAACTCAACACAGCCACTCGGCAAGTCAGCACCATTGCGTAGTATATATGCAGTTACAAACGACACATATTATCTATCATGGCACATAAGACGATAGATAAGACGACCTGACCTCTGTTATGATGAACATACTGGGAAGTTTCTCCTCGAAATATTACGAGGCCCTCATCTAATCGAATCGTATGTCATATCGTGCTACATAGTATAGATCGGTAGACTATAAGCAACAACCAATACCAGTGGCAGGTCATTTTTAGTGACAAGCGACAAGAGATAACAGTCATGTATTCTGCACTAGGAACGCGTTCCACGCACCACTCAACGAATCCAGGCCGTTCCTCCTTGTCGCCAGGGAACCTCTAAGGCCTAAGCTCTCTCCTCCCGTCCTAGGCATAGTGTCTTTAAACAACAGATGCCAAGTGTACTATTTTTCCAAGAAGATTATAGGTTATGAATATGGAAATCGTTGTTCATCTTAGATGAGAAAGACATTCGGACAATAAACCACTCACTTAAAGGCCAAGCCGATCAGAGTTGCCAACTCCGTGGCATACGGTGCTTAGCTAAGCAGGCGCTGGCATTATTGGTACTACCTAGTATTCAATTTTCATCTTTCTTTTGAGGTAAACGAGTGCATAGAGCGGCGAGCGGATGTCTTTCTTTCTCTTTCTCCCTTTACTTTTCCCTCTAATGGCCATATCTCTATATCCGATCCAATTATATCTGTCACTACGCCGATGTCAATATAGAGAAACAACAAAGACACGCAAAAACGACCACGATGTGCAGGAAGAATACCAGGAGTGAGCAGCGTGTTTAAGGACGCGAGAACAGCTTGCATGACGTGCCGGAGCAACCAGACCAGGGTCCATAATTAAGATTCCGATTGCTAGTCATTATTCTGCGTCTGCATGTCTTGTCTTTCTTCTAGGAGGGCCCCTTCTATATTGTACTGGTTGTTCATAGACACTATCAAGGACTAGATGAGCGCTGAGCCTTGGCCAAAGTCAAGCATTATCTAACGAGCCCGCCAACTGGGAGCCAGGAGAGACTTGGGTATAACCAGTAGCCATAAGAAGTAGCCAGCTAAATGCAAGTTCCTTGAGATGTTTAACTGATAAGGCTTCTTGCTGCATTTGCAAGGGGAATATCAAAAAGAAAGAAAGATAACTGCCAACTTGAACTTTGGTCGTGCTAGGTGCTAGGCTAACCATAAAATACAACCCTGGAGAGATGCAAAGAGAAGGCCGGGCTCAGAATGCCTGTCTTAGCTGCAGCTAAGCTAGCCAACCCTTGCTATATGATTTACTTGCCTCTCTTAAGAGCACTGCGTTTTCTTGATAGAACCAAGATTCTACTTCTTCGTCTCTCATAGCCAAGTCGGCGACTAGGGTGAAGAAAAAAAAAGAAGAAAAAAAAGGTAGAGAGAGCTAAGAAAGATCAAGATGGTGAGGGTGGTACTACTCCAATAAGGCCAGGGCCTAGAGCTGGTCAAAGTCTTAGCAGATACAAAGCACAGATCAGGTCTTCTTCACGCCAACATTATCTCTTCATGTTGCTCTGTGTGTTCTTGTTTCTAATCGACTTCTTACTGCAACATTCCTTTTAGCGAGTTAACGAAGCCTGTCAATTACAGGCTAGAACAAGAGCCCAATTCGTTTTCCATTCCATCCCCTCTATTTACATGATAGCCAACCTTTTATTTTTTGGGGGGGGTTTTTTTTTCCAGGTTATGGAGGAAAGCAAATGCAAGGTGAATTCAAGTTTAAGAGGTACGCGCCATATTATGTTGCGAAAATATTAACACCTACTATCACGAATATGTGGTTAAAAGCTCCTGAGCTGTGCGCTGAACCCTCACTTCTCTTAGAACAACAATAAAAACCACGATACTCATGCCTTATGTATCCTGTTCACTTTCGACTACTTGCGCCCTGCCAATGATATATTAGTAGTAACGTTCAGCAGCACTACTAATAAGCTTAAGCTATCGTTTATCGCTATAACATGGGCCTATTATACTACTTGCTAGCAAATAAACCAAGCTAACAAAACAAAACAAAACGACAAGCTAGGAAAGACATTGAATATTTACAAGGTAGGGCTTGTCTTGTACCAATTGCAAATCGGCGTTTTCTGATAAAACGCAGGGTATTTATTATCCGAAAACGCGCGTTTTGAAAAAAAAAAAAATTTTTGTGTTAATCTACTAATAAAAAAACCCCAAAACAATTTCTTAGGTTCGACTCCCCAGCCACGCATATTTTTGTGCAGTGGCGCCTTTCCAGCCACCTATTTATGCAGCTTCAAGCACCCGTACCAGCCTAAAAAGCATAGCGATAACAACAAGCTGACATAAATTAACAAGCAAACTAGGAAGCTACTCTTATGACACTTGCGATCCTAGTGTCATCGCTTATACTAACTATGTTGCTTCATTTTCGTTTGTGTAAAAAGAGGCTTGTGCAATTAATAGCGATTTCACATTTGGCGGGGTTGTCCCTTGCATAACACAACAGCATAACTTTCCTTCGCGTCCGCAAGAACATTACTACTAGCTCAACATGATATGCAAGCTGAACATGCTACGATCCGCTAACAAATTTGTGAATAATGAAAATGGCTGGGGAACTTAATCAAGTAGCACACGAAGCTCTAGAAACTAAGAACTAATGCTGCACCTAGCTTAGCTTAATGCATGCATTTGACCTTTCCAATTTACAGGCTCTCGGCCGTGGATTTTGTCGTTGTTGTTGTTGTTGCTACTTCTATTATATCGTCTCTAGCACAACTTTAATACAAGAGGATTTGTATAAAAGGTGGTTGGTTACATAACAACAGATGCTTCATAACCCGACATCGCCACAAAATGTGCAGTAACGTCTCTGAATTTGATCCGAGCGTTTATTCTCTTTGCATCACACATCAGGAAAGTCCTTGACTAGAAATAGTAAATGGGTAATCTTAATTAGTCTTTTGATATTTATATTTTATTATCATCTCAAACGTAAGAAACGTTCATTCAAGAAAGGACCTACGTTACAAGGTCTGTTAACTCAACACATATAGATGAGAATAATAGATACATTATGATAAACTGCCTTCTCGTGTTATACCGCGCCCAACCATAAGCGAGAAGACGGCACTGTTATTCCTCTTCTTTTTTCTAGCTTATTTGCAAAGTCAGATTCACGTTGCGTGGTTGAAATCATCTTAAATTCCCTTTTGTGGTGGTTCTCTCGTTCCCCAAAAAATAGCACCTTTTGTGCATAGATGGAACTTATACTACAAATTAAATACAGACGCAAAGCTAGTAGTATCTGTTTTATTCTGATTGGTAAAGGTAGCGGCGGAACAGAGAGAATATATAAGCGAGAGATAGATGGCTCATCTTAAGATATCGGCTCACGTATCTCGTTTGTGCTGAGCGAGGGCTTTGCCAGTCCCGCCTGACAATGATGGTTGAAAGTGTAATCTCAATTCTCCAAGATACTGACAGTCCAGCTTATCTATCACTTCCGAGCCTGGCAGAAACAACCAAGTTCTTGTTCCGTTATGGGGGAAAGCAATATGCCACAGTTCAAGTTATCAACGGGAAGACGAATGGCAGAAAGTGAAACCCTGGACTCATTTCAACGGCTTACATGCTCGAAAATCATCTGATTCACTTTAATCCTGGAAGTCACTAGACAGAAAGACTCTGGGGTTAAAATAAGTAGCTTTGAAATTGTGGACATTGGATAGGTCCCTGACGATAAGTTACATTCTACATTTCTCTTGGCTGTGCTTTTCTTAGGTCTGTTTGGTACGAACATAGAAGCTGGCGGTATAGATAACAGGACAAGTTCCATATCTTTGGGTCAATCATCGTTGTTCTGTAGACAGTATTCTTGTTTCTATTCTGGTAGACGGAATTGATTTGCTTGCTTGTTACTAGCGAGATAATAATAATATTAAGTACTATCGTTGTAGTACGATCCAGCCGAATAAGCCCATTCTCAATCCATGCTCATACTAGTTAACAAGCGTCCTTCTTTTTGCTCTCCAGCCTCTTAGGCCCTTGCTTGTTCGACCTTGTCTCTAATTCCCTTTTTTTCTTCATAGGAAAGAAAGAAAACATGTTAATAATAAACCGCAATACTAACTATTAAAAGAAAATGTGCACAGTTCTTGTCTCTCATTTTTTTCAACCCCCCCCCCCCTTAAGCCTGTAAGCCAGGATCCCCAAGGTTTCGTTAGTAAACACTCATAACTTGATGTGGACTTTGCTTACTTATTCTTAGACACACAACAGGTAAAGGAATGTCTAGATTAAAAATGGAAATAAAGGAGCCACAAAAACAACCAAATTCATGCCGGCTTCTTGGGCTTGGGCACATTTGATTTTCAGTCAGTTAACTTCTTACTAAACCAAGTATCACAGCCAGCGGAGCGGAGGCTTATAGATGTTTGTAGTGGTGGCCATATAGAGCAAACCAGGAACAACAACGACAACAGCCCCCCCCCCTTCCGATCTCCCTTACCATTTTGCTCTTTTCTTCTTTTTGATTACTTTTAATTACTCATTTTTATTATTTGTAAACTAGAGAAAGGGACCCGAGCTTCGATTATCTGTGGCTTTTTGTTCTGTAGCATTTCTGCTTTGTTTTGGTTTTGTTGACTTGCGTTGTTATTTTGACAGTATTCTCCGCCTTAGTTATGTTGCGTTTATCTTTGTTCATATTGTCCACGGCCGTTTTTGGAGGGCTTATTATCTTATATGTTACCTCTTATCTCTTTATGTTTGCAGCTTATGGCATTATAGATATGTTATGTGTACTGTAAAAGAGCCTAAAATGTATTTTTCTACGCCGCTTCTTGGGACCTTTTTTTTTATTCATTTATATCAATAATCTAATTCAGTTTCTAGAACTATGAAGATACTACAGCTTAATTTTTCGAGGCTCTCGTTAGAATGAAACTCTGACATCTTCCTCCTTTTATTCTCTCTCCCACACACACAAAACAACTCCCGACCCGTTCGCATCATCCGTCTTCATGTTTTTTTGTGGGTCGGGACTCTCTGTCTATCTGCCTGTCTGTCCTTGCCAGTCCCTTGGGTTTCCATCATTTATCTCCCTTTCACAAACTAGCAAGCAAACTAGTGGCTAGACTACGTGGGTGTTACAACTAGAAAAGGAAAATAGGCAATAAATCGAATAATCATACAACATTGGAATGTAAGTTGACTAGTTGTACTCATACTAAAGTAGTGCAAGTTGTTAGACCAGACCACATGAAACCTTGACTTGTGATCCTTCCCATACACATTGTTTATGTATGGATTTTTTTTTCCTTTTTCCTTTTTCCTTTTTCCTTTTTCCTTTTTCCATTTGCTTGTTACTATTTACTTTTGTTGTTGTTATTATTGCTATTATGGGCGCAAAGTAAATAAACTGGCCCATCAATGTAGTAGAAATCTCGCTTGGGTTGCTTGTTTGGGGTGCCTGCTGAGAAAGAGTTCATGCAAGCTCTTCGGCTGATTGCTATCTTCAACCATGTTTTCGACTTATCTGTCCAAGTCCTTTCTTTCCTCGGTCTCTAACTTGTTATATCAAGCCTCTACTAATATTGTAGTACTAGGCTTCTTCCGGGGAGTCTTATATTGCAGCAAGGTGTTTGAGGTCTTTATTTTACTCATGTCCTAGTTTGTCCTAAAAGTCCCCGACTATTGTTGTTCCTGAATGCTTGCCTTCTGAGGATCGACTCTTTGTTTATCTGTTTCTCTGTCTCTACCTTTCATGTGAGATCTTATGGTGTGTGATTTTTGTTATGTGATCTGCTCTCTTCCATGTCTATTATCAAACACAATAGCCAAATACAGGGCTTGTGATGAACCGCAGTAGCGAAAAGAAACCGTGGCGCTCCTTTGTTAACTTGGGGTTGAGATATTTATTGTTTCCCAGGTTCGAATTGTCTGCTTGTTGGTATGCTCAAGGGTTCTTTGTCTTTTCTTTTCAGCTTGACAACACAATAATCTATTATGCTATAGAAAATGCATCGCTTAAAACCCCCTTCCCATCAACTAACTAGTGTAGTTTCAGGCTATTTTGTTTTCAACCTGGCCTTTGTTTGTTCAGTGTAGGTCGCTGATCACCAAATGGTTAGTTCGCGAAGCAAGAAACCCGAACTTCTAACCTAACGGAAAAATTATATACAAGTGCAAGCTCTTCCTTGCCAACTCGTATATACATGTATAGAAATCTGTCTGTCTGTCAGTCCAACATAAACAATAATCTGCTAAATCGCCCAGATATATACAGTACTGCACTTCTTTACCACGATATCCTACGATGTGACTGGCTGCCCTTAGCTGCTTAAAAACATCGCCCTTTGAGAACAATCAACTATTCACTTGGTTAGATAATAGTTTGTGTCTCTTGTTGTTTTTTCCTTCTTTTCCGCTTCCTCAACCATTCTTTGCCCTCGTCTCAACTTGTCATAGGCTTTAAACTCGCAGTCAGCCACACTCTGACGAAGTGCTACTATATATAACCTGTATACATCAGTAAGGTCAGGGTAACTAGCTAGCCTTAAACCCTGGCAGCATACTAGCTCAGTTAATATATCAATCACTAAATGCGTGCGCTGATTAGCTGTGTCGCCGCTTGTTGAATAGTGCGTTATCGCCCACGGGCCGCTATAACTTTGCTCTGGACACGAGCACATACAGCGATATGAAACGATAGTGCAGGGGCCTGTTACAGAAGGGTCTGCACGAGCTCCGCTGTTTTTTAATTGCCAGTGGTTAGTATTAGCTATCTTGTCCTGGGATATCAAAGCATCATCAGCAAAGTGCGTGCAGTAGTTTGTCCAAAGTGTCTGTTCACGATGGACGAGGGGGGGGGGGGGCATAGTTCCTTTTCTATTATCAGGTGAGCAGGCCTTCGAAGTACTGATTAAGCGGTCCAAAGCAAACAGATAACACTCAAGTACTGAGTTTCATCAGTTTCTTCCTCAGGTTGTAGGTCGATGCTTGGTCAAATATGTAGCGGTAGTATATGCGTTTACAATGCCTTGTAAGTGCGTGCATGATGTTTGGCGAATCGATCGATCGATTCGAGTCTGACAATGTAGAGGAAACGACTTAGTGAGCAGAGATAAAGAAGAGTTGCTTTCTGTTGTTCAATGATATATTCATGCGTGCCATTTTGTTTGGCACGCTACCCAGACAGTCTTATTTGTTTATAGCTAGCAAATAAGACCTCTGCAATATTAACTAATATGCTAACCTAGATACGGAGGGCGTTGTGCAAAAACACATATAGTTGCAGTGAGAACTGAACTGGATTCAAACCCTGTAGATGAAATGGTGTCGAGATAGGTAAGGATCTATATGACGAAACAAGGTGAAAAGAGGAAAGTCGACCAACAGTCGGTCGCCTGATTTAAAGCAAAAAAAAAATTACAAATAACCAACCCATAAATAAACAAATAACAAGATGGTTAATCCCTAAGCCGTAGGGATCTCGATAAATTCCATATTTTTTTCCCCTTCATAGAAGAAGATCCAGAAAAAAAAAAACCCAAAGATTAAGCAAAGAATTCGATAAAGCACACTTAAAATGATGCCACTCCATCTCTGATGATGGAGTATGATGCAGTAAAATGCTCAGTAATAAAAAAAAAAAGTTGTAGATAGAAAATACAGCGCCTGTCCAGGGCGAGAAGTGAAACGAACTATAGCAGTAAGAGATGCTATAGAAAGTAGAAAAAAGAAAAGAATATATGATAAAAAATATGCGGGTATCGTTGAACAATAGACTTATAAAGTGCTGAAGACTATAAATGAGGAAAAAAAAATTGGTCCAAAGGGACATCTACAGTGATATCACCGTAGATATCACCGGCAGGCAGCAGGACGGCTGCGCTTGAGGCCAATGCCGCCGCCTACCAAAAGGTTTTTCCAGCGCCGGCCAACAGTCGATCTGTTACGGCCGAGACTGCGTGCGCACTCTTGCCATTCCTTGTGGGACAGGCGTAGCTTGTTGAGGACGATCTCGATGAGAAAGCGGTCGTCCTCTTCGCTCCAGTCCTCCGCCTCAGAGTCGGACTCGGAGTCAGATATGACGGCATCGTGACCAAGGAACGAAGATGTAGAAGTAGAAGTAGTAGTAGAGGATACAATAGGCGCAGGCTGTTCGCGGCACCATACGTCGTGAAAATCGGAGCGTGCCAGGCCGAGAGGCATCACCTCAGGGCAGATGCGCGCACGCTTAGGCGTCCGGGGCTCGGCAACAATGGACTGCAGAGAGTAGGAAGCAGAAGAGATAGAGTCGACATCGGAGTCTGCGCGGCGTCGCTTGGTCGAGATGCGAGGCTCCAGAGCCAGAGGCGACTCGGACAGCTCACGCTTACGCTTGGGAGTAGTAGAGACTGAAGAAGAAAAAGAAGAAGCCAAGGCGGTAGGCGGCGGGGTAGGGTTGCGTATGATCTGACGCTGCTGCTGTTGCTTGATGGGAAGAGGCGCAGGGGAAAGTGTAGGCGATGGCGCCAGGGTGGGAGCAGACGAAAACTTGGGCTGTTCGGGCGCAGGCGCGGGCGTGGGAGTCGCGGCCAGCAGCGCATGAAGCGAGCGGCAGGTGGCGATGATATTGGAGACTGTGGGCGCGGGCGAGAGCAGCGAAGGTGGGCTCATGGGCGGCGAGGCCAGAGCATAGTGCAAGCGCTGAGAAGCGTCGCAGGCAAAGGCTGAAGGGAGAAGCATGATTTCGGAAGAAGATGTGAGGATGACTTGAAAGACGTTGGCTTGCGACGGGGAATACGTCGTCGAAGAATGAGAGAGAGAGAGAGATAGAGAGATCAATGATGACAGGCACGGATGCGTAGAAGAGCGCGCTATTGCTATAGAGGTGCAAAGATGGTACAGAGAAAAGGTATGGATGGAATGGACGAGGAGAGAGACTATTGAAGTAATGCGATGCAGTTGTGCGATGACTAGGGAAATTTCCAGAGAATAACTGGTGAGATGGGGATGGCGATAGTCGTAATATATCAGGATCCTGAGGATGGCGAGAATAGAATCGAGGCCAATTGGACTGGTCAGGTAGAAGACGCGGCTGTGTTCGAAAGCGGACAGAGCTACTTGGCGTAAAACAATGAACGGCGAAGGGATGAAGCGAACAAACAGCAAGAATATAAAAGACGACAGAGCCGGAAACGGACGAGGTTGTTGTTGAAGGGAGGACGGCGGTGTTAAAAGGGAAGAAAGGGTTTTGGGGTGGGAAAACAAAAACAAGGGAGAGGGGGGTGTTATAGAAGCAAGAAGATGGGGTTCTGTACAATTAGTGGCAATTGATCTAAAAGTAAGTCGCAGTCAGGCCGCAGGGGCCATCGATAAAATCGCGAGAAATGGAGTGTTTATTTCCTAATGCGAACCTGCGTTTCGCTCAGCAAGAAAAAGTACATGATTAAACGAGAAAATTAAAAGACTGTATCTGAATGGCCCACTCCGGTACACTTTCAGTACCAGTGTTCAGTTTGCAAAGACTAGCACGCTTGGATTCTCTCTTGTACCTTTGTCGTTCCATTTGCGGCATAAGGTACTTGGATTTACGGACCCGAAAGTATCCCTTCCCATCTGACATGTAGCTTCTTGGTCCTTCAATCCATTCCTCTTAGTCCAGCAAGCTCTTGTACAATAACCAAGGTTAGGTAATTTTGGGCGTCAAGTTATGGCTGGCCACCTTTTTATCTTTTTGGCTTGCTTCAGGTAATTGGGCTCTAACCGTTGGCCTAAAATGGCAATTTATCATTTTGTGCCTGCGTTTCGCCCCATTATAATAATTGCGCAATTATTAGTAACTTGGAATGTTTCTAGTAACCCACGCTAACTGTGCCTAAACCCTTGTTAACAAAATTTTTTCAACATATATATATATATATATCTATATTTATATTGTGAGCCCTTTTTGTCAATAATGAAACCTATAGACAATAATATATAACAATATATATTGTTATAGATGATCTCAGACTAAAACTCAGCACTAAAATCAGCTTAACTAGTATGGAACAAGTTGTCTAGCATTCGTTCGATAATTATCGCGCGAATTACCGGCCCCCGTTATTGAGACGAAGTCGGCGTCTCCAGAATGCCATCTGGTCAGTTGCAACAGCCACTATCTCAATCTCACCTCAATCACTTTAGCAGCGATGAATGATATCCATTCCCGCCTCGGTGTAGAGTCCTTCCAGCCTCCAGACTTTTTGTGCAAGTGTGTTCCTTGCTGCGGTGTTGTAACAGCAGGTTGCATTAATTTATAATTGATACATGTATAATTCATACAGCTGCACTATTATTTGTGAGAAACGCCGGCATCTATACACATTAGCTTTGCTTGTAATTCATAGTAATGGCAGCTGGCCCCCCCTTCCCCCCTCCATTGCAGTGTCGTCTTGCACTGCGACCAGGCCCTAGGCGCCTAAAAGGTGAAGCTGCCCGCCAAATTGCAAACCCCGTTCACTAACGCTGCCCTGGTCTATAGCAGCTGCGCGCGCGCTGGCGGCGCGTCTGTCCGCCCAGCCAGCCAGCCAGCCAGCCAGCCAGCCAGCCAGCTTGACTGATTTCATGATGCAATGCACAGCTAGCAAGCATAACGGGACATATTACTTGTGTCTTAGTCTTTCATCTCTTGATGCCTGACGTGGCTAGTCATGGCCAGGATAATGATGGGGACGGGGCGGACGGGCTGCGGTTGTTAAACTCATCTGGCTCTGTTACTGTAGTGCCGGCTGCCAGCACACAAATATCATAGTAGCGGTGCAGTCAGTTACATGCAAGTAGTAATAGTAACTGGTACAAGCATGGTAACATGTACATATATGTGCTGCTATGATATCGCCTAGCAGAAGCCGGACACGTAGTCACCGCAGATGCGAAGCTGCATATATGCAGGGCTGCATGATTATAGGATGCTATCTCCACACATCCACACATAGATGCTACAGTTTCTACATCTTCTACAATCGCTGCTTCTGCTAGCTGTATGCCGCCACGGATATGAGCCTCAGACTAAGCTTGGAATCAATGGCTAATGGCACACACTTATTGGTCTTGGTGGGCTCCGCTGGGCATTGCTGCCCAATTTGACACGAAAAAGGAAGTGAAAAACTTCGCTACGGCAGCTTTACTCACATTTCAGAATAACAATTTGTAAGTTAGGCAATAAATATAACAAAATAACATAGTAATCACAATATTGGCTGATGGCAATGTAAACCGTCAGACAAATAGAGGAAAAAAAAAGAAACGTAGCCGAAAATGTCAACACCTCTCATCGTTTGTCTATGCTCATAACCATCATCATCATCATCATCATCATTTCCCGGCTGCTTTTCCCGGTCCGTATTGTCTGTTCTTACCACTATATTAACCTAGCAATCAAACTATTGCTGAAGCTAGCAAGCCTCTGGGATATTAACATGCTTTGCACAGATGCTACACTGCCTATATTGACGTTGCATTCTGGCCTCTTGACCATTTTATCTCCCTCGCAACCAACAATTAGTCCCAAACGGGTTAAAGAGATTCTCTTTCTTTGGCCTGTCTAATTTCCTATCCCAAATAAGCCATCTGTCAACTCACATACCCTACCTATATACTTAACCAAACCTTCCAGATCGTCATTACAAAGCTAGCTATCGCTGAACTAGATAGATCAAGCTTGCTCATAGCTTCTGTCAACTCGTACACAGACGCTGGAGCTTTTGCTTCTAGATGAGCGCTGAACCTTGGCCAACCAGTCAGGTCAAACATCAAGCTACAGGCATCAAAATGGTCCCTTGCTAGCCAACCATTTGCCGTTCTGTCAAGCTTCATCTACCTGCCAATTCTCGTTCGCTAGATGGACTTGCATATCTTCTTTTCTCTCGCTGACTTCACAGGCCGTGGCTGCTTGTTCTGCTGTTCCATCACGGCTTGCCGCTCTCTCTGTCTCCATATCTTCTTTACATGCTCTCGCCAGAAAGTGTAGGCTATATTTTAGCAACATTTTTACTTTCGCTTCGGGTTTCTCGCCGCACACAGAATATCTGTCCTACCTACAAGGAATGTTGGCCCTGGCCAGCCTTGGCTTTGGCTGTCGCTGCCCCCTTCACCCGTATCTTTACAGTTTATGTTCTTCATCTATCTTTTCGCTATTGTGCCCCTCTGACGATCATCTTAACCCCCTGTCCAAGTAGACAGACACCCAACCAAAAGTGAAATCATAGTTGTACCTTGATGTACTGAGGGGTCTCTTAGACTAATAGATTTCTCTAGGCAGTTTTGTTTCTGGTTCCTTTTTCTGAAAGCTTTTGTCGTGGGGTCGCTTCAACTCCCTAAAGCCCTTCTGTTCTTCTTGTCGAGCCCCCCCTTTGAAAATACATAAAAAGAGTGTCCCCCCCCCTGGAACCCAAGAAGACAATAAATCACGACTATTGAATACTTTAATAGCATCCCTAGATCTCCAAGTCGTCGGTTTTCTGTACATCTTCCCTTTTCTCTTCCCGTAGACTTGCTTGACTCTTCTTGCTTCTTGCCGGTACTAATAGATTTGAAGGGTAGCTTCATGTCCCTATTACCGATTTACAACTACTAAAACCATACTCTATTGCTGCAACTGGACAGACATGGACTCAAAGGAATGCCGGACCATTGGAATGTTAAGCTGATAACACGCAACTAGGGCGCTTTTGTTGGAGTCCCTGACCCCAATCTATGTATCTCATTTACCCTTCTACTCTACGAGACATTAACAAAGAGAAAAGCCCTTGAAACGGACAAATTGTCACCAAGGTTTGGCCGTTTGCGGGCTTTGTACCATGCTATAACACCATTCCAGAGCTTCAGGGCCTGTGTTGAACCACCCGTAGACTAATGCTATCATGCCAGCCAGCTCATGTTAATGGAAGCGCCTTAACAACTGCAAGCCAAGACGGAACAGGATATTCTCGGTAGCTGTGCATTCTGTCAAACTTGAATTGGATGGGCTAACGAGACTGACTTCGCTAGGCTGTCATTGTCGAGGACAAATCCGGCCGGCGCTTGTTAGAATTTCTTGGTTATTATTACTAAGTTGACAAGCCCATGTCAAGGCTGAATCTAGTAGTAGTAGTAGTAGTAGTAGTAGTAGTAGTTAACTAAGTACTAACCAGTTATTGATTCTTTAAGAGGGTCCATGCCTTTTCGCCAATCTTGACAGTATGTAGCTATGAAACGATGAGATCCTACAATGTCATATACTGTTACTACAACTTGACGACCCGAAGCTAATCTCCTCAACAAGGTCTCTATCTTGACCTCTGCTATGTACATAGCACATGCTGCAACTAACGATCGTACTTTGTTTGAAGTACGTGACTATTAGCTATCTTATTTGTGTGAGTCTCTTTTCTTTTCATGTGTATTTTTTTCTTCCAAACTCCTTTTTTTCCAAAAGAGTAGGTTGAGATAGTCTCCGCGATATGTCGTCTCAACATCCCTCTGTACAGGAAGAGCAAAGCATAGCTTGAGTGGTGCTAACTAGCATAGTTATAAGTTTGATTTAAGTTTGATAAAGTTCGATGAACAAAAGCTCGACTAGTGGTTTTACCGTCATCCTCATTGACCGCCTGAAGTGAATTCTGCTATGTACTAGTTATGCGCTTTTTGGGGTTCACTCGAGGAGAGCCCATCAGCCTATCCCTCATCCAGCTATCTTTGTCCCATGATCCCCCTCTATTCTATATTATAAGGTCGCAAAGTATTCAATGCTATATCTGCTGCATACAGGGTTGGTACAGCCCAGCTGCCCATTCGTCTTAACATCCCTCCTATGGCATCTAAGCCTCTTGTCTGCTCGACTATCTCTTATATGAGCTCGCACACAAGATGCGAGTTATCAGGTAAGTACTAGGGCAGCATAAGTACCCTTGGCACCCAAGATCTCGCATATTCTTCAAACCTCTTGAGATTTTTTTTTCCTTTTACCGTTTTCCCTGATGATGATTGTAAAACTTATCTCTTCAAAGAATAAGGATAAGATATAAAAAGGGCTGTCTCTTCACGAACCTTCAACGGAAACCCCACCAATAATATTTAAGAAAAAAAATAAGAACTCCCTGCGAAGAATTGCGCCGCGTCGCGTCATTTCCCTATTTTCAACTTCCTGGATAGGTTTTATATGTAAGCTCTCAGTGCGCGTCTAAGTTCAACCCCCTGCACACATTTATCCCGAGGAAGAAATTTATAAAAAAGAACCCCCCACGAGTGTGATGCTACCAAAGCAAAGACAGGTTGGTAAAAAGAAAAAAGAATCCGAGAAATTGGCTGTTTTCGGCAACGGTACAACCTGATAGCTTGAAGGAAGATGTTTGTTAGTCATCCCTATATGAGACTTTCGACCTGAACTTGTGCTCGCCCTTTTGCGTAGATAGAGGTTTATCGAGTTCTCGGAGGGGGAGGGCTTCAAAGTAAGTCAACGACTTCCCGAAGTAGAAATAATGCGTATTAGGCTAACTACTCAGGCTAACTTTTCTTACTTGTTTCTTTTCGGCTACTGTGAGATTAACAATAGTAAAATATCGCAGATATAATCGAAAGAGACCAAGAGACGGCCCTTCATTAGGAGCAATCCATCCCTCTACCCTTTCTTCGAGTTATAACACAATATCATCATCTCCCTCTCCGGAGAGCTTCAACTCTAATGCTTTCCTCGAAGTCAATATCAAGTACTGCGTACAGAACATCCCGGGTCCGTGCAGAGAAGTGCCCCCTTCTCGATATAGAAGAGAGGGTCAAGACTAGGTCTGAAGGTGGCTGACAATAGGGCGGGATGACGACCCGGATGGTTCTGTCAACCACCGCTGATGGTTGCCACATTGTCTGAGAACTTCGGAGCTAATGCACATGATATACTTGGTATATGTAAGAATACAGAGTAAGAGGGGAAGGAGGAGAGATAGCAAGAAAAGTACTTACGTGGCACGCATTTTGTCTCTGTAGAGCCATGATACAACAGCTTTGTTCACTATTCCTGCGTCCGGTTCCCTTAAATCCTCTACGTTTGTTTCTTCTCTCTCTCTCTCTCTCTCTCTCTTCTCTCGCTAACTGCCATGAGCCTGTTTTTCGATATGTCATCGTGTAACTTGGGAAGGTTGTAACACTAGAGATCAAAAGGAATAGTCGACCTAGTTTTTAGTGACTATTTTGCTATATCTGGCAGTGGTGTTTGATAGAGAAAAGAAACCAACCCATAACCGAATACACAAGAAAAATGTGGCGGATCATAAGAAAGGTCAAGTGATCACCAAAATCCCACGTAAACACAAAGTGGCTCAAACCCGGCACAGAGGCTTGCATCAACCCTTGGGTATTCAAGCAATCATATTCCATTGCTCAAAAGGGAACCTCTTCATAGGATTTGTCAGATAGTAGCAAGTAGCACCAAAGCATGTAAAGATGGGATGTGACATGGTCTGCTGAAAGGCCCTAACTTGATTTTTTTTTCGTACCCTTTGGTTGATTACAGACGTAACCTTTTCCCTCATTTCTCGAGGTCTTTGCACTGCCCATGATTCTCTTAGTTTTTAGCCTATTTTGACTTCGTCATCACTATGAAGGGTGTTCTCTAATTTCTTCATCTACACAGGATAACCATTCTTCTCTTACCGTATCGCTATCCGAGCACCCCAAGTCAACACGATATGTATTTCTCTCACTCCGTGCAAAAAGGAAAGGATTCTTTTTGTAAAGGCCATGTTCGAAGAGGTGACAGCTAGTATTCGTTTGCTTCCTTCCTGGTCGTCCATGCCTTGTTTTCAAATTTTAGCTAACTTTGCTTTTAGCACAAATATCAGTTCCTGTTGATTAGTACTTGGAAGTAGCAAGCAGAAGGAAACAAACTATGTTCGTTGCGGCTGAATGTAACATACGCTAGCGTTTGAAGTCTTGTCATGTAATTTCAAGAGAACCCGAGCTTGTCTGTTACATCATGTAACATAGAGGCTGTATTGTATTGTATTGTAAATAGTAAACGTTTACTGGAATCACGGAAATCATACGACGCCGGATTGAATACCGGACAGATAT